>VZRS01004681.1:114115-169914 GCA_013398055.1 Ifrita kowaldi
CCTGTTCCTCTGTCCCGCGCCGGGACCGAGCCCGGCATCGCCCGCTTGGCCCCGGGGCGTGGGTAGCCCGCGGTCGGGACGCTGCCTCCGGCCGTCGGCACCGCTCGGGCTCCCCGCGGCGGCCGCCGAGCCGCGGTCCACGTGGAGGGCGGCGGGGAGGGGCCGTGACGGTGGAGGGGATCGGGACGCTGGGGACAGGCTGTGCGCCGTGCCCACCGCCCCCAGGGCAGCCCCCCGGCTCCGCAGCCGCGGCGCCCCTCCGGTCCCCGGCTCCAGCCTAGCCGCCGAGTCCGGCCGACAGCGAGCGAAGCCCAGGAGGACGGCGAAGGTGAGCGGGAGGAGGCTGGCGGCAGTGCCCCGCATGGTGTCAGCCGGTGGCGGGGCAGACGGGCGGTGCGGAGCGCTCAGCGCCCGGCTGGCATCCCCCGGCGGGCGCGGGGCAGCGGGGACCGCCGGCTCTCCGCCCCCCGCTCACTGCCCCATCCCGTTCCGGGACTCCGACGGGACCTGCCGCCCACCGGGGCCGGGGAGGCAGAGAGCAGTGCTGAGGCAGGGGCGAGGGCTGCCGGGCGGCCCCCGCAGGAGGAGGAAGAGGAGAAGGGCGGCCGGCCCCGCTCGCCGGGCTGCCAGCGAGATCCCGCGCTCCGCAGGCAGCTCCAAGCACCTTCGCGCCTGCCTCTGGCACTGGCAGCGCCTGGAGGGGATGGAGGGTTTTATTTTTGGAAACCTCCCCCTTTGTGTCTTTTTGATGCTGACATCCCCCCTCTCCAGAGGACACGGCTCGGCCCCCCTTCTTAGGAGAGGAGACATTCCAGCAACACCCACTTTGGCAAAGGGAAACAAACTACAACAGAGAAGCCTTAACCCCTGCCTGGCCAGGGAGACCCGGCCGCCGCCGGCCCGGCAGCCGGCGTGCAGCCCCCGCAGCCCGCCCCGACGCCCGGTCCGAAGCGACCCGCCGGGCCCCGCCGCAGCTGGGAATGCTCTGGGAAGGGGGAGCGGCCCCGGCTGTGGGGTTCACGGAGCAGAAGACACGGATGCCAGAGGAATACACCGCTGTCCCTCAGCGTCTGGGGACTTCTGGAGCTGCTCTGGATCGCATCTGCCAGGAGAAAGGCACGGTAATGGGAAGAGAGAGCCTTGTTGACTATCCCACGCTGGCTCCAGAGCTCTTAGATCCTCTCAACCCCATTCAGGGCTTTATAATCTTCCTTGTATAGGTCCGGGCTAGAAGAGGACCCACCTATAAGCTCCAGGTCCTTCAGCCTGAGAGATCTTTCAGGGGACATATTCCAGAAGCTTAGAGTAGATGTCCATCCTTCCTTCCCCCCATCTCTCTCTGCCTGAGTATCAAGAGGTCGAGGGAGGACTTGAAATGACCGCTTTGCTTTATATGCGCTGGGAAAGACAGAGAAGAGTAGGAGGAGGGAGAACAGGGGCACAAATCCCCTTTCAGCCACACACATCAGCTTCACCTTGTGCTCTGCCACATCTCTATAGCGCTCTGCTGCTCTTGGCTGTCTTGGGCAAGGAGCAAATCCTCCCACTGGAGTGCAGACACTGTCCTTTATTTGGGGTGAGCTCATTCCAACCCACAGAAGCAGTGGTGACCTTGGTGGGTGGCTAAAAGCCTCTTGCTGCATCTCTACACGCAAAGAGGCAGAGGAGGGCACCGCAAATGCACACCAGAAGGAGATACTCACTGGATTCTGTCCCTGCAGTGGGTCCTGTGGTGACCCTGAGTGCAGCAGCTGGATGTCTGCAGGAGAACACAAGGAATTCTGTGTGTGCACAGAGTGATCCTTTGGGTGCACCTTTATGCCTTCCAGCAGCCCACAGGGTAGGGGCTCCTTCAGCCAAATGCTGCAGCTCAGCTGCTGGGTTTAAAAGGCAAATTGTCCTATCAGTCCATGATTTTATCTATTTTCTTTTGTCTCTTTTGATGTGTGGGGTGACTGCAATATAGACTACTGGCTCCCCTTCTGTGCCCACTGCTCCCCCAGCCCGTTACAGCCTCATCCCACTGATGCTCCTCTCCCTTCAGCCTCTCTTACTATAGGTGCTGCCTTCCCTGGTCCTCAGCAAGCTGTCTGCTTTCCAACAGCTTTGTGGCAGAGGGGTCTGTCTAGCTCCCCCAGTTCTATCTCTCCAGCCTCCAGCAGTTGTGTTCTGAAAGGCTGTCCTATTTGAAACCAGTGGCTCCATCTCCCTTCTTCTCATTGCTCCTCGACTTTTAGGCTTTCTCAGACCACAGCCACCCACTTCTTGGGATGGGAGCACTGCTGCCTACCATCCAGTGTGCAGAGGAGCTGGGAAAGGAGCAAAAGCAGATGGAATGAATCCCCCTGAAAGCATGCTGGTTCTGGAGTGGAGCAGGACCTCAACACATCCCTTCTGGCTGGGGATGGCAAGTGCGGGAGATGGGAGGTAACTCTGCAGGTGAGCAAGTGTGACCAGAATAATGGGCTGAGTGGGTTCAGGCTTTACCTTGGCACTGGCAGCTGGCTTACAGGGCAGCCGAATTACCAGAGGGTGCTTTGGCACTTCCTGGGATGCAATCAGCTTGCTTCTCTGTCCTATCAGGGCAGAGACAGTCACTTGGGCAGGAGTTTGCATGGCTGGAGATGTCACAAACAATGCCCAGTAACAGCCATGGCTTGTTTCTTTGTTCTGAGGAAGAAGAATGTCCTTTCTATCCTCACCTAATTACTTTCTTATGCAGCAGTGGAAAGAATGCTTGTGCCTAAACCTGACACGAGAAAATTATCAATGCCATAAACAAAGCCATAAACAAAGCAGCCAAAACCCAGGGTAGTGCTCAAAGCCAGAGCAGGACATCCCAGAACAGGGGGCGCAAGTGGATTCCTTCTTCCTGGAGGTGCTGGATCACCCCAGAGAAGAAGACGACTTGCAGCATCCCCAGGGGACAACACGTGCACAGGAGCCTGCACTCGGGGCCCCAGCGGTTGTGGGGCTGCAGGAGCTTATGCCTCCCTAATGGGGCTGAGCAATGAGATGTGCAAACCCAACAGAGCCATCAACGGCCCCCTGGCACCTCCTGCAGCTGCCCCTGGCTGCGGTGGAGCCTGGCGCAGGGAGCTGGCATCCCTTCTCAAATCAGCTTAGCTCTGTGTTTACAGTAACCCCCTGGAGCTGGACACTGAGCTCTTTGCAGCCTCACACATGCAAACACTCCTTAGCTTTTTCAGGGATGTGCTGAGGCCATTTGATCCCACAGAAGTGCTGCAGCAGAGCAGGGGCCAGCTGAGGGCAGTGGCCCCAAGCCCCCCACCTGAGGGCTGTCTGGCACAAGGAGCTGCAGGCGCAGGGGTTATGTGCCGGTGCTCTATAGCTCATTTCATATTTGGCCATTCCCAAAAACAAACCCATTGGAAAAGGGGAAGGGCAGGATGTGTGGGGAGTCCTAGTGCAGGTTGGGCTTCAGCATGCAGCTCAGCAGGGGCTCAGCAGGCAAACATGAAATACCTCATTGCTCAGGAACTCACACAGGCAGAGTGTGGATGGTTGGGCTGCTTGCTTCTGAGGTCAAGCCCACACTTGGGAAGAGAGATCAGCAGCAGCAGAGTGAGGATGGGGCAATAAGCCATCAAGCAGGGTTTGACAGCCCAGCCCCCAGCAGCAGGGAGCACAGGGCTCCTCTGGGGACACGACCTTCAGGCAGGCAGCTCAAAGTGCTTTTTGCTGCCTTCACTTCCCTTAATTCACCATGTGACCTTCTGGGCAGCAGAAATGGCACCAGAGGAGAGTCTGAGGGCAGACACAGTTGCAGCACCTCTACAAGTCCATGCTTTCCAGGGCCAGGGCACTGAGCTGAATTAAGCAGACCTGGCAGCCAGTTCAGAAAGCAAGGGGCTCATCAGACCCTGCAGAGAAGAGGTGCAAGTGTGGCCTGCATTGATGACACTTCTCACCTGCCCTGTCTATGGCAGAGAGGTTGGGGTGCTTCTGCAGCTGAGGATCAAAGCCACGGGGGCAGAGGCAGAGGGCTCAAAGTGGGCTGTGACCTGGAGAGACGAGCATAAGTCACATCATCTTGAGCCCTCTCAAAGGATAGAGAGAAGGCACTCTTCAAGACTGTGCTGATGGGGGCCCCTCTGTGCTAGGCCCCCTCACACCTGCATTACCCCACCCATTGGGTCCACACCAGCTCTGCACAACTCCCTTGGGGCAGTAACACCTGGGAGCCATGCTTCCAGGGCCAGTTGGCCCCCAGATGTGGCTCCTGGCACTGTATCACTTCGATTAATTAGCCCCTTTTCTTCCTCTTCATAAGGGTTCAGAACCCACATGTGCTTCTTCCTCTGCTGCAAGTGTACCCGTAACGCACTGCAGATGGGACACATTCCGTGGATTCAGAAGCTGCCTGCAGCTCCCGCAGAGGAAGAAGGAGTGCTCCCCTTGCTCAAGGCTCAAGGCAGGGGAAGGTTGGCCAGCCTCACTAGCTTGAAAATCAGGGTTTGGAGCCAGCCGTGTAGAGGTACAACTCACAGCTTCTCTGAAAAGAGACATCTCGCACCAGGAGGGAGAACATGGCAGCTGTGGAGAGCTGGATAGAGAAACAATTTCAAGGCACAGTACAGAGAGATCTCTGGAGAGGATCTCTGTAACCATGGGCATCAGAGAGACAGGAAAAGCAGCTTCTGAATTTGCAAACATCGCCAGCAGATCCTCCATGGACAGCATTCCCACCCATTGCCTGCGCCATGAGATACACACAGCTCAGCACATTCATACTTATGGCACCCAGATACGTAGACATTCCCACCCAACAGACGAGCCACTACAGCGAGACACACAGCCTGGCTCTTTAGCCACCTCCACACACTCTTGGTGCATCCCTCAGGGCCTTGGGTTATGTCTTGGCTTCTCCCTGTGAGGAGGCCGCCAGCAGGCAGCTAAGAGCTGTGTAAGCAGTGGTTTGTTGTCAGAAAATAGAAGAGAAATTGTCCAGCAGTTCCTAGTTTAAAGCCAAAGTTTGCTGGTTTTATTGTTCCTTCTGCTTTCATTTGACCAGGACAATCTCTGAGATGGAGGCACACACCAGGCAACTGGGTGTCCTACAACTGGACTTCTTGGTCATGCTGTTGTCTAAGTGTATGTCCGTGCATTAGCAAGGGCTGAGACCACATGCTGAGAAAGAGGTTACAAGAGAAGACAAAGACATGCCGCTAGGAAAAAGAAACCTGGAGAGCAGGACCAGATGGCAGAACCCAAGGGATGGGAGTGCAGAGTGAGGCAGAGAGGAGATTGCTGTGGGCTACTGCTGTAGAAAGGCCCTGGTTGGGCTGGCTGCAGAGCACAGCCGGTTCCTTATTTATCCATCACACTATATAGAGCCCGTTGGCCAATTCCTCAGGAGAAAAAAAGAATGCTCAGTTAGAATGTGACTCATGCAGAGCTACAGCAGCTCAAGGGAGTCTGTCCATTTATAATTAATGAAGTCCTGTTTGAAATTATCCGACTGCCATCTTCCCTCTTCCTGAGAGGCTGGTCTGGCCTCTCTGCTTCTTCAGTACCTGTGGCTGGAACTGCACGTGGCAGCAAACAGGGCCTGAAAATCAGGAAAGCCTGATCATGCCCAAGGAGCACAGAGGCTGCCCTGACCAGAAAATCCATTCCATCACATGTTCCCTGCAGAGAAAGTCTGCTCAGGACATCAGCCAGATGGGGGCCTTCAGCTGCTCTGCTCGTTTGTCAGCTGTCCTCACTAAGGAAGGAAAGGGAAAGAGAAAAAGGAAGCAGAACATCTTGCTATTTTTATGGGTTGTGACCCAAGAAGAGGGAGATCAGGGCACTGCTGAAAACAGTGTGGAAAGGGCCCTGATAGTGTGAATTTCCATAACCACCTCTTCCCCTTTTCACCGGGGTCTCAATGCCAGGAGGCTATTCCAGTGGCAGCGACTGAACGTCAGCATGCACAGACTGGAAAGAAACAGGGAAGCAGGAACAGCAGCTTGAGGGTATGCAGGGAGCCTGAGGTGCTCTTGTAAGTGAAAAGTCTCCCTTCCTGGTGTCTGGTACAACTTCACAGGCAGCACTTCTGAAGGAAACCACAACCTGTAGAAAATATAAGAGACGCAAACCAGTTGATCCAACAGTGAGGACAGAAGAAACCAGGCAATGCCCAGACTATGCTGAAGAAGCTCTTCCTGAGAAATTCATCCCATGCTGAACTTTTTAACAACAAAGAGATCAGAAAAAAACAAACCTGAATCAAACTTTGAATTCTACAGAGTGTTTGCGGTTAAAGTAGTTTCATTCCTACTTCTGATTCCGAAGCAATCTTCCTAAAAAGCAATGATTAATTTCCTTCAGGTTGTTGTTCCTTCCTTAAGACCCTCATCATGGCTGCCTAGGGCATGGGGAACTTGGACTTTAAGTTCTTCAGCCCATCAGCTTTGCATAACAGAGTAAAACTGATGATCCTGAAATAAGAATGATTGGTGGGGCTGATGTTATAGCTGCACATTAGTTTGATTACTCTGCCATCCTGAGACTGAGGGCTCACTCCCATCACAGGATTTTAGGTGCTTTCCTACCAGTTTGGGCACTGCAATCGCTGTGTGAGCAGTGATCTCAGCTCATTACAATGCAATGATTTCAAGGGGATGTTTAATAACTTATTAATAAGTGAATCTTAGGGAACTGAAAAAAGTGGCAATTATTAGGTGGCATGTGTTAGAACTTAAATAGTCATCACGCAACAGACTAGTGCATTAACACTTTCCAGTCCCATTGGGTAATTATTGGGATTAGGCTGAGTACCCAATTTCCCAGCTATGACTTCATAGGCTGGGAATCCAGCTCTATGGTGACATCACAGCTCCACGAGTCTCCCTCACTAGTTGCCGTGCTGCTTACTGCCACCCACTCTACACATAGGTGTGGCACAGAGCCTTAAGAAAGGACCCACACTCTTACAGGAGATAAGAATAATGAGGAATGAGAGTCTAACAAGGAAATAAACACAGGTCAGCTGCAGAGAAGGTGAGTAAAGCCCCCTTTCTTCTCACACCACATCAGGTCATAATATTCTGAGAAACGCAAGCAGCTTGAGATGGGGAAGCATCCACTTCCCACCCAAACAGGGGCCATGCCAGGAACAGAAGCCCATAACATGATTAAAGAGATGGCATTCATTATTTTCCTACCTCTCCCAGAGGAATTTGGAGCTAAAGACAAAAGCAGAGACAGTGTTCTCTGATGATGATGATTACCTCTGTGCTCAGCTCCGGCATGCATTTTCAGGCTATGCCTCTGCCTTCCCACCCTCTCCCCTTTCCCCATTTCAGCCCATCTGAGCAGGCAAGGAAGACTTGCACAGCTCAAGCACAAAGCAGTGCCAACAGCACAGTGGCCACCCGCCTTCTTTCAAGGCTGGCAAGCCCTGACAGCAGAGGTGGCAGCTGAGGAAGGCAGCTGGCACCATCGAGGTGGGAGAGACCCTCTCTTTCCTCCCTTCCAGAGCCAGGCCCTCTGCATCCTTGAGCCAAGGGAAGCTCCTGGAGCGTAGCAGGGCTGAAGGAGGTGGGGAGCTCCTGATATTTCTAGGGAACATCCCTGCATGAGCAGCATCGGGTCAGAGCTGCCTGTTCTGAGGCTGTGCAGGCTGGTCCATGTGCAGCTCCTGCTGCAGAGGAGCAGGAGGAAGGCAGATGAGTACAGAGCAGGAATGTTCTTCCCCAGCCAGGGGTGCAATCTGGGAGCAGATAAAAATGAAGCAGCAGCACTAGCTAGTCTTAGGCCCACCGTGAGGGACATGGGGATGCTGAAGGCTCCTGATTGGGCACAGAGCATGGCCAGGGCCACTCCAGGTGGCGGGAAAAGTGCTGTCTCTGGGGGCCCCTCTCAATGCCACTTTGGTTTCTTGTTCCACGAGGAGATGCGACCAATATGGCCCCTGGCCTGAGTCACCCCGACCTTGCTGGATCTGTGGGAGCTATGGAGGGTATGAATATCACTGACAAATGCTTTAGGCTACACAAATCACCAAGAGTTAACAGTGGAGCTAAAATCCTATGTTTAGAGCAAGTTTGGGGGTCTGGGGAGTAGAGTAATAGGCTGTCAGCACAGACCTCATCTCTGAGCTTGCAGGCACCACCTGTAGCTAAGGTGGTGTGGCATCAGCACCTTGTGCCCTGCCTCATCCCCACCATCCACAGGCTTCCTGTCAGCCTGCACCTAGGGCTGGCTGTCCTTCCCACACTAGAAAGCTGCTGCCCTTCTTTGGTAGCCAACTGCTGTCACCAGTCCTTTGACTGGGACTGTGCTTCTCCCCAGCACAGCTTTCAGAAGCCAGATTCAGGCCCAGCAAGACACCTTTCCCAGCCCAGAGGGGACACCTGCTTTTCAGACCAAAAGTGAAGTTTGGCCCAAGGAAGCAACTGCCCCACTTATTTCAGTTCCCATGGCAATGCCAGCAGGGAGGTGTTCGGACCTGCAGTGCCTCCCAGGCCACAGAGCTCATGGAGACATCAAGAGAAACCACAGAAAATACCACAGAGGCTGGGAGCCAGCTCTAGCCCTGTGCCTCCTCACCACGACAGATGCAACCAAGGCCAATGCACCCCAGGGATGCATCTGTGTTACCCATAAAAGCAGGGTAGCCTCTTCTGTGACAGCTCCAGCGCTGTCAGAGCCTGAGGGCTGAGGGATATTCCAGCTTGCCCCTTTCTTCCCTCACAGTCTGACTCTGAGTTGATGTGAACTACAGCTGACCTACAGCTCTCCGCCTCACCTGTCCCTGCCCTAGTATCCATATCCTATATGGCATCAGCCCCTTGGCCCCTGCTCAGTTCAAGCCTCCAGCTGGCTTTAGAGCCACTGCTAGAAACATTATAGCACACCTGTTCTTCAGATGAGGGTTTACAGCCAAGGCTAGCACATCTGGATTGTAAAATAGACATTTGGAAGTTTATCAACATGTTTCCAAACAGTCTGGGTATGGCAGAAACTCTGTCTCGTTGCTTTAGTGGAGGAAGCAGCTGGGCTACAAGGATGGTTTGGTGCCCTTCTCATGCCCCATGCAGGTTGGGCTGAGCCTCTCCTCCCTCCACCTTCCCCTAGAAACTGACCTGCCTCTTCCTGACACTAGTGGTCCAGGAAGCTGTGTCAGCAAGGCTCTAGGAAGGAAACAGGGAAGTGAAATCCAGTGCCTTTTCCACCCCAGAACCCGCTGACGCAGCTACACAAAGCCTAGACTTCAGCCAAACATCTCCCAGAAACTCCACGTGCTCAGAAAATTGATCGTGAATCTGCACCATATGGGTTGGGAGGGGTAACTGACTCCATCAGCTTGGTCCTGTGCAAAGCTCAGCTGCCAACAGACTCCAGGCTTTTGCTCTCAGCAAAGTCCTGATCAGCAGCAACACCAAGCTGCCACTAATGGGTTTGTCAGCACCAAGCAGATCTAAAGGAGGAACGTGGCCCACCGCCCTGAATTGTTTCACATGCACAGCCCCTCTCATCGTATTTGTTTCTCAGATGTGCAGCACTCACCGGTGCTAACAACAGACCTCCCACATCAGTGTTCAGTAACATACTCTACAGATTTTGGTCTCTTCCCAGTCATCCCACACCAACAGAAACACAGCCAATACTTTGGCATGTGAGTGACAGAGGCAAGAGACACAGACAACCTGTAAAGCTGACAGGGCAGGAGGTGGCTCTATCCCCAGCACGCAGGGGAGCTTTGGTAATGTGGTGGCTGTTTCCCAGATCTTCAGATGGTCTGGGCCTAAGTTAATCAGCAGCTGATTAACAGTCCTCTCATCTCCTTCTCTTTTGCCAGTCCACCTGCAGGTGGAGGCAGCATTCCTGTCCTGCAGTACTGACTGCCATACTATGCTCTCATCACCCCTGAAGAGAAACCACTCTGCTAACATAGTGGCTGAGCACTGCACAAATATCTACAGGGATCAGCAAAGGTGACACAAAAGGAGAAATTTCTTTCAAGCTGGATCAGTCTCCTTACTTCTCTGCAATGCAATAGACTGTAAATGTATTTATACCAATTATGCAATCCTTTGGAAACCTAGGCAAACATGGATTCTTTCATCAGCTCCACCCCAGTGAATCTCTTCCCTCCAAAACCCACATGCTCTCAGTAATATTGAACTACCACTTTAGAGTCACTAATTCAAAATGGTTCCAAGTTCAAGAGGATTTAGTGGAGGAGCCTGAGGAGAGATAAAAGTGTTAAGGTCAGGGGTAACCCCAAACCTTCAAACACTGTACCTGTAGTGATGAAGATACAAATACATTTCTATAGTACTTTGCACTCAACCAGTTTCTTTATCTTTATGTATCTGTTTTAAAAACCTGGGTAAAAAGTGGTAAAAAGACCACCCCACACACCCACTCTGTGTTTGCCCATGTACCTTGCTAGGCCCTCTGGTGCTAGAGTGAGCCACATTTCATAGAACAAAGGGTATGCTGCAGGAGAAAACGCCTGAATTAATGTGAGAGCTGTACATAGGTCACTGCTTAGGGAGAACAAGCATGTTTAGCTACTCCTACTACTGAGCACATATAACATTGTCTGAAGTCCATGCTAGGGCCCAGTTCACTACTGGATACTTCTTCCATGGGACTTGAGAACCTGCAAAGTTGCTAGAAGGAATTCAGGGTAAGAAGCACTACAAGACATAACAGAGAAGAACAGGTTGGAAAATAAGGGAAGGAGATTCAAAATATCATTTGAATCTTGCCAAGCAAATTCTCCTTTTGCTTCTGGGCGTGCCAGTGGGCCCATCTGCCCAGACCATTCCAGATGGTGTATTTTTACTAAGAGTGGAGGCAGCATAGGTTCGCATTTCTCATTAAATTGAGCTGGTCACCTCTAAACTTACAGGTCAGTGGGTCTGCTGTCTCTTCCTCCCCCCCTGTCTGACCCCGACCCCAGGCCCTCCCTCCCTGAGGCAGGCAGGTCCTGCTCATGACAGCCAGCACTTTGTTTAGCAGCTGAGCTAACACTTCCTCCCAAGGGAGAGCGTAACTCTGTAGAGGCAAAGGTCAAGTGTGCTCTTCCCAAAGCTGAGGGTTTGCCTTTGCCACTTAATCCAGCCTGAGATCTCACAGCCAACACAGAGCTCTCAAGGCTGGGAGCACAGCCTTTGTGGGCAGAGGAATGCGCACACCTGAGGCACAGGTACAAGTGCAAACATCTGCCCTTTACCACAAGCCTTCAGGGCACAAGCAAGGAGGCAGCTAGGAAAACAAAACCCCACCAGATACTTTCCTTCATCACTATTTTGTGAAATAACCCTGCCCTCACCAGTTCAGGCCTAGCTCCAAAGACAGCCAGGTGGCTGATGGTGCCTAACTTCCACAGTTGCTTTATAGCCCTGCCTCCCGCTGGGAGGAGTGGAACCAGGTCAGTTTTACCCCTGCGGGGCCCAGCTCAGACAGCTTCCAAAAGCATTCTGCCGTGCCCTGGAGTGCTCCTGCCCTGCAGGTCTCATCCACAGCCCTGCAAGGACTGGCATAGGCAAGGGAGTGGTGAAGGACCCCATCACTCTGGTTTCACAGTGGAGGTGAGGAGATAACAGCTCCTACTGTCTTTGCCTTAGCCAGCTATGAGCCTCCCAGCCAGGGACAAGCAAGCAGGTTGTCCTGGCAGTGGAGAGCATCCCCTGGTGCTCTCCCACACACTCACAGACTGGTTGAGGTGGGATGTGACCTCTGGAGTAGGGTCCAGCCCCCCTGCTCAGGCCAGGATGCTGGAGTCATATTGGATTGGGATTTTGAACCCCTATAAGGATGGAGGCTCCACAGTCTCCCTGGGCAACTTGCTCCGGCATCATTAACTCTTTTCTGACCTCTAACACAGGTGGCTATCCACCAACTTTGCTGTAATGGGTTTGGTCACCATCAGAGGAGGTGGAGGTGCCCCTCTTGGTGATGTGACACCTATGGATCACACAATGCTTTTAGCTGCACCTCCTGGCTCCAGTCCCAAGGGGCTCCCTCAACTCCCAAGTTACAGGGCCTTGGTCAAGAGGCTAAGCCTGGAGCAAAACAGGAGTGTCCCACTCATACTCCCTGACCACGCAAACACAGTGACAGCAGATCCAGCCCTTGCTGTTTCCCCAGTTTCTTGCTTTCTGTTCAAGACAACTGAAGAAGCAGGGGTGGGCAGCAGGAAACATCACTTGGGAGGAAGACTTTCTTCTTTCAGAGTTGATTGCCTCTGAGATTTAGGAGGATTAACTCTTCAGCTTCTCCATAAACACCAGACTATCCCATGGCCACCCTACCCACCATCCCTTGCAGTCAGCACAGATCCATGAGGATCCCAGGCCCACAAGCCTGTTTTCACAGATCTGTGCCATTTTACCTCCTGGTGTTTTCTGGTTGTCATTATCTTTGCAGACCTGATGACACTTAAGACATTTAATCTCCCTGGAGGCTTTCTCTGGCACTTTAAGTCTGACTTATGCAACACGTCCTGATGTCCTGATCACCCAAGCTCACCTCTGGCTTGTTAACACCCTGGCTGGCCAAGGACTCTTCCCTGCCTGCCAGCAGATCTGAACTGGGCTGAACCTCTGCACTCACTGGAGTTAAAGCCTTGACAGCTTTCTCCTCCTACCCCTTCTCCTCTTATTCATGCATGGTCATTTATCACAGCAGCCTCTTCCCACAGGGGACCTGTGTCCACAGACCCAGATCTGCCTCTGCAGCTGCCAAGGAAATCCCAGGGGCCGGCACTGAACAAGGGCAAACCCAATTAGCAGTTTTCAGGTAATACTATCAAGGACCTTAGCATGATTATTAACCCAACTGCTGGGAGGGCATCTCCAGCTTAGGATGCCTTCCCAGACCATCAGGATGTTTCTGGTGGGGAACACAGCCTCTTCCCCAGCTTTATGACTTCTGCTCTTGTTAGAAACCAGTTCAGGAACACAAGAGTTTGGGAATCAAAGAGCTCTTAATGCTTATCACTGCCTGCCCTCAGAGACAAGTCTTAATTCCAAAGTACAGCCACAACACATGTATATGTGTTTGCAACACCTCATTGGAGGAATTAAAAAGTGACAATGATACTGTACTTGGGACATGATGACAACTGCTTCATCCAGCCAAACAAGACTGAGGCCAAGGCTGGTCCAGCCTACTAAATGGTGCTAGAGCTTCAGGCTGGGCATGGTACCAAACACTACAGTGGAGCCCGTCTGCACGGCCCCTGGACATCTTTGCGTTTGCAGGCCTGGTGACCTTTCCAAGCTTTTCTCCACTATCCTGCTATTTCTTTTCAGGCTGTTTCTTGCTTCTTGCCCATACTGCCTGCACAAGCTATTTTGCTGGAGGAAGGGTCATCTCTCACGAGCTGTCTGTGTCATACTAATGTGAAATGGGGTGAATAGCCTCTGAAGTGCAAACCTTCCACTTCTGTGTTGTACTTGGACACATCGACATTGCTTGTGTTATGGGAAGGGCCTGTCCTCTGTCCAAGCCAACCACTGCCATCACACAGAGAGGAAGGTGACAGCACTATAACCTGGATGCCCCACACATTCCCTCCAAGACCTTTGCAGTGGTCACATCCAGCCAGGCTCACCAGGGAGGCAGATGGAATGAGGGCAGTTGGACAGGAGCCCTGCAAAACCAACCAGGCCTCCACATACCAGCCACTGAATTTGCATCTGAAGCCGCTAACAAATGAGGTGAAGGAAAAGTCTGGAATGGTGACCAAGTTTGGATTTGAGTCCTGACTCCAGAGCAGCTGGTGCAGCCTGGCAGGCAATACACAACTCAGCTGTCCCCAACACCCTCGCTGAGCTGGAACTTCCTCCAGTGTTCCCACAGGCCAAGTGTGACGTTCCACCTCCTTGAACTCCTGCAGTCCGCTACAATTGTGGATAGGGAAAGGACCCTTCGCCCCCCTCCCAAAGCAGACTTTATGCATCCAGAGTACAAGAGGCAGTAGTTGAGAGCAGCTGCTCAAAGTGGTTTGCAGTGATTCACCACAGCTGAACATCACCAGCCGCAAATCATAGACCCCGAGACACCAACAACACGTCATCTAGAGCACTAGCGTTCCTCAGCTCTTGTCGTGCTGTGAGCTCCCCTCGTAACACGGCTGTCCCTTCCCACTCTGCTTACAGAGCTGGGGCAGGCTTTCTTCCAACTGGATGCCATCCAGAACCTTCACTGAGGTCCAGAGAAGGGAGCAGGAGGTGCTCTGAGGGGGTGGGAGAAGGGACACAGAGACCATGGCTCAGGGGGTTAAGGTGGCATTGCAAGAACCCACTACCTGTGGGTGGTGGGGTGAGAGGTATCATGGGGTCAGACTCTATTGCTACAGCTTCAGAGATTTCTCTCTTTCCATCTGCCTTCCCACCGTCTGCTGAGGCGACTGCAAGGGAGAGGAGGTTTGCAAGGGTCACTCTTGGGCCAAAGCAGATGGAAAGGACCTGCTGCAAGTATTTTGCTAGACACAAGCCAGACAGCTGCAGTATGCCCCTCAGCCCTGCTGACAGCTCACTGGATCATCCACTGCATAGAGTACCACGGTGAAGGAGCTGGCTCACAACTGCACACGCTGCCCTGGAGGGTTGCTTGCAATGATGAAAGGTCCGCAGCTGTACGAAGCAGTGAATTAACAAGCTGTTTATGTCCTTCATTGGAGGACTGAACGAACAGATGCTGCCAGAAGCTGGTCTCTCCCCCTCCTGGGGACCATCCTTCAGGTCAGAGATGTTTTTTCTTGGTGCTCTCCGAGGGGAAAAACCAGAAGAACCTTTGCTACCCAGAGCTCCAGGGCCTTCTCCTCCCCCTGCGCCTTTGAACCCATTCCAAATTTCTCAGCTCTGCAGGCTTCCAGACCTGGCCTGCTGCAGACCTAATTAACTCCCTTGTTCATTTATGGTCCTTTGTCACTAAAGCAAGTAATTGGTGCACAGAGGCAGCAGATCCTCGTGTGCTCACATGGACCTGACTGCTCCCTTTGGTCTGCTGGGGAAGCCCTCTCCTGCTCACCAAGGGTGCCTGCAGTCCCTCTCTGTGGCCAGCCACTTCAGGATCATCTATGAGAGCACACTGCCTCCACTTCCAGCAAGTTCTCTCAGTTCTTTTGCAATCAGAAGACACAGATCTTCTCAGGATATGACACCTTTGAATTCAAGCAAGTCTAGACAGGGGACCGCACCTTAGCCCTTCTCCCTTGCTAGCACCAAGAAACCCCTTGGGGTTTCTCATCACGTGCCGTTGTTTGCTTGCTTGCTCATGCACACGTGCACACTCAGACGTTCATCCCAGTTCAGTGGGATGGCGCAGACACCAGGCCTGGCAGGGATGCTGCCCCAATAGTTTCCCCCTTCATTTGTACTCACTCAAGTTTGCACTCAGCCAAATGGATGTAAAAATAACATAACCCCACTGTTCTTTTACCACCACCACCCCCTGTGTTCCCTCTTACCCCTGGCACCCCAAGGACGGAGAACAGCAGAGAGTGGCAGGGCCCTTTTCCAGGGGGATAGCTGGGCAGGATTATCCCAGAGTTCCTGCACCAAACAGACAGCTCTTCAGCCTTTGGAAACCTTCCTCGCCTTTGTTCCTTGGCCTTGTAGGGTTGGGGGAAGGGATCCCAATGAACATGTTTGTGCTGTTCTTCTTAATAGGGTGTTGTGTAACACAGAGGGAAGTGACTACACCGGGGACCCCAGCTGAGAACAGAGACTTTAATCCTGCTGCCCAGGAAAAACTTGGAAAAAATACCTACATCTGTTCTGTTGCATTAGGCTCATGGCTCAGAGGCTGACAGCTGACCCTGGCTGCTCATGATGCCAAGGTACAGCCCCTGCCAAACAGTGCCAGGGTAAATTACCATGACTGATTAGGAAGGCAAAAGGCAGCCAGAGAAAACTGGGGAGAGCACTCTCCCTGGGCAGAAGGGAGAAGGTCAAGCCAGAGTTCACCAGGGTACTTCGTCTTCTCCACTGCCATATTGGCAAATAGAGTGGAAGGAGGAGCAGCAGAAGAGAACGAGGCAGAGGATGAGATGCAGGGAGAGGCATGAAGGTGAGGAAACAGAGAAGAAACTACATGGGGCTCACCAAGGATGAGCTTCAGGAGGCAACCCTCCTTGTCCTCAAACCTGTGCTAGGCTGAGACCACAGAGGACAAAAGGTACTCTTATCTACAAGCAGGTTTCACAGCTCAAGAAGGGCATGGGGCAGGTGTTGGCCTCACGGAGCAGTGCACACTCCCTGCATGAGTCTGCCAGCTCCAGGACATGTAAGAGCACAGGTGTGGGGCTCCCTGATGCAGTGCCACAACACAGTTCTTTTCCAGGCTCAGGCTTTGTCATCACCCCACACCCATATGACAACTCAGAGAGCAAAAAGGAAATTAGCTATCCAGCGAGCAGGACAGCAATACTGAAATTTGACCAACAGCAGACTCCTAGACACTCTGGAAACACGTCAAAGGCTTCTCACCGTATTTGGTGGAGCTCCACATTGATACACCCACTGGGAACATGGTAAGTGCTGCACTGGAACCACAGGGCAGGAGGAAGAGCCCGTTCTCCATGCAGTCCCTCTTAGAGACACAGCAGGATGCTGAGGGTAGCCCTCCCCTAGATGGGAGGGAGTTTTCTGGAAAGACATTAACACCCAGTTTTGTGAAGGATATGCCTGCTCCTAGGTAATGTATTAAATTGGCCCAAGCCTAATTAGCACAGTATCTATGACAGGTTTAAAGCAGATTCTACCTTCTTCTTCCTGCCTAGGGCCTCCAGCTACCAAACTCTCCTCCAGGTCAGCATCCAGCACAGGACAGTGGATAGCTCAAGAAAAGCAGAAAAAAACCTCCTTTCTAACTCCTGTCTGTCAGAGACAGGCTTTGGCCCTGAAGCAGAAATGTTTATTTGCTTTAAATCTTATTTAGCCATGGATGTTTTCATTATCCACATGCATGTCACACTCTTTTATCTGCCCTTAGGAGGATAGGCAGGAAAATTCATGCTTTCCTTAGTTCATATGTGGAGCAGACAGTTTTGATTAGCCACGTGCTTTTTGCCTTTCAATCCCTGCTGGCTGTCACTTTGACCTTGTTCAACAAGACAAAGGCACGAGAAGCACTGTGTTTCCTTCAGTCTCTTATAAACTTCAACACCACAACCTCGTATCAAACTCTGTTCCTCTCTCCATCTCCATGGGCTACCTGTTCATGCAATCCTAAACCTCCAGCACTAAACTGAGCACTTAAGGATCAGGGATCCCTCTGAGAAATGCAGCCAGAGTGGCACCTTCTGACCCAGAACCATTTCTGCACTAGAATCCAAAGATGCCTCTGGAGTCCAACATCACCAGACCCATGACTCTTTACCACCTTCCTACCCTCTGCTGTTGTTGATCGACCTGGTGCCTTTCCCTCTGCTCCTTACACTGCTGGGGAGCAGCCCCATCAAGGTCAGAGCTTCAGGCCTGAATTAGCTCCACAGCATCAAGTGCATTACACCTCAGTAATGTATTTGTCACACAGCTCCTCTGACACTCTGCCGCTTCAAACTTGAAATGAAGCTCAGCCCTGCCCAGGATGAGCAGAGCCAACTCCTAGAAAGACATTCTTGGAGCACCTTCCAAAGGCACTGCCAATAGGCTACTGACACCACTAACTGCCAAGTGTAAGGTTAGCTGGCCCAAGCCACCTCTACTCAAAAACAACCTGATGCAAAGAGTGTCCAAGGAAGGCACTGGCCTGTGCAGGGACTGCTTCAGGTCAATTGCCCCCCTGAGGGTGCTAACAGGGTCCTTTTTCCCTCCTGTCCCTGGAGCTGCTGCGCTGTTCCAGTCACTTACTGCAATTCATCCAAACTCATGTCAGCTTCCACTCTCCCAGGTTATCTGAAAAGGCTAGTGGTGCCTGCAGGTAATAAAAAAAGTCCATTATGCTATAAAGAGTCCTAAAAAGAGAGTATCAGCTCTTTCTGTGCACCAGCTCAATTCTGCTTTCCTGGTCCACACATTTAAACTCCCTCTTCTCCTCACATACTGATGACTAACCTATGTCTCAAAGCCTGAGGGAGCACATCTAATCTGGTTAGCGTTACTGCTGTTGTTTGTTCATATTAAGCATATTATTCTTACTAAGCTATTTGTGCTGAGTCTCCCAAGAGAATGCTTCAGGTGAATCATACATATGTAAATCCAACTGCCTTTCATGCATTTTAATTGTGTTGCCTGTTGGAAAACAAAAGGGCAAGGGGGAGCGGTGCAACAGGGACTTGTGCAGAACCAGGGGATGTTTTCTAGATGCTCACTTCTCACAGACTCCAGTCTGGGGATTAGAAGCACAGCAAGTGACTCTACCAGCCAACTTGCTTGCTAGATTAAGAGGTCTGCTGAACAAAAAAACAACAAAAACAAAAACAAAACAACAATTCAAGACGCACGGTAACCCCAACCGCACGGTTTCAAGAGAGCTGAGGTTGGCCACTCTTAAACGGGACCAGCCCAAGTCGGCTAGCGGTCCCCCTCTGGTGGCCAAGCAGCCGCAGTCAGGGTCTGACGGCACGCCAGGGCTGCCGCATGGCTACTGCCCCTGCACCGAGGGAGGCACCCGAGCGTCCCAGGGCTGGGGCAGCACGGCTGGGCTAGGAAAGCTGCCGGGCAGCAAGGCTTCAGAGCGCAGAGCTGAGTCAGGCAGCTGGGCACACCTGGGCTCCAGGGAGGATGTAATGGAAGTCTTCTAAAACCGAAAAGATTCATTACAAGAACAGCCAGCAGCTGCCCAGTCCCTCCACCCTGACAGCCTTAGGACTATCTGTAACTAAGCCCTCGGTTTTCAATAGCAACACTGTGTAGCACTAGGAGCTCCCATCTTGAAACAGCGCCCCATTATGCACGGAACTATGCAACATCTGGACACAGAGAGTCCATAGGCTCTTTAGGATGGGGAATAAGATGGAGAGAAAGAAGATGGACAGGAAGCAAGTGAGCAGAAGGAAACAAGATAGCTCTGGTCAGCATTAAAGACAGCAGTCAGTGAGATGCTCTCAACGGGTGAGCACAAAGGCAACTATTCAATGTCTTACTAGAAGACACCAAGACAACATTTTTGGCCTATAATTTTTAGTTTCCACAATGTAGACAATTGCTACCAGTGTATTGCATGTTGTTCCCAATATAAAAGGGCCTAGGAGAGAGAAGGCTGAATACCCCGGCTGACTGCTCTAGTCACAGACAAGAAGAGGCTGCCAATTTTCCCTAAGTAGGGGTCTGAGTCTGTTCCGCACCAGCAATAAAATCCTCTGCAAATCTGAGCTAGCTTCTATTCAGCAAGCCACTTCTCCAGACAATCCTGAAATCCCCACAGCTACTTTCATCATCCTCCAAGAGGACTGCAGGAAAATTTATATCCTTATATTTCTTCACCCACTGCTGTAAAAGCAGCACTATCTTATCTCAAGGCAACCTCACACTTCAGCTACTGGAGCACAAGAAAGCTCCAAACAGCTGTTCCTTCTGGTAAAAGATGAGTTTTCTAAAATTACTCAGAAAATTGCATGAGTTTACAGGCCTTTAGTATTATGTTAGCACAAATCCCTAAAATAAAGGGCAAGTATGGGCCAACACATTCACAGCTTAGCAGAGAATTGCTTCAAGAGGGTGAGAAGAATTTGGTTTTGGCCATGCAGAGTCACTCCCCCCCAACCCACCTAAACTCACTCTGGCCTTCACGTACCTCAGAGAAAACTCTGGAGCAGCCTTAGGCCAATTCCAGTTTCTCCATCACTCATACAGTGCAAGAGCTCATCTTCCTTTGTCTGTATTCCTTGCAGCTTTATACCAAGGTGGAGAGGCTTGGCTCTCAGCCTCACTCCCCACTTCCAACCCTGTGTGCAACTGCCCATGCCTCAACATACTTTGCAGCACGCCATCCCTGCAGAAGGGTAGCTGGAAACGACTGATCGGGAATTTTGGGTGAACTTCAGCTACAGCTGTTTTGTTTTACTGCAAAGAAGTTATAGCAAATTATGTCTAAAAATGAACACGTTCATGCAGTAACACCTCCTCTCCTACAATCAAGTTTCATGCTCTGGAAAGCAGAGGTTAGCATCTCTCACGCATTCAATGAAAAAACCAAAGAGTTTAAGAGGAAGATGCTAAATCTTAGATTCTGCACTGTACAGCTGATGCCAAGACAGGCTGAGGTTCTGGTCGGCTTAGCTGATTCCCACAAGTGTTTCCCTTTTATACGTCCTGTAATCACACATTCAAACTCTTTCTGTGCCCACATGCCAGGTCAGTCAGACACAAGATGGTAGCAGAACAGCCCAAACCATACAAAATGTAGTAATTCACCACAGGAACCAGGAGTTACAGCTTGGTTTGACTGACCAACTTAGCCATACCACTATGAAAGAACAGATCTTATCCAAACCAAGCATCATTTCCCCATTTTCTCATTTAGGTATCTGAAGAAATGAATTCTCTGTAGTTCCACAACTGAGGCAAAGCAACTAGAGCAGAGGAACTGAATGCACAAAAATCCATTTTCCCAAGCAGCACATCATGATACACCTCAGGTCAAGTGGCTGTGTATGGAATCAAGGATCCAAAGATATCAGGCAACTCTGCTATTGCTGAATATACAAGCTGGAGCATGTAGGATTCCAGCATGAAGTGCATGGGCATGATTCCTCTCAGAGCCTCAACTCCATGCCAAGTCCCAGGATAAGTGGAGGCTGTGGAGCTAGCAACAGGGCACTGTCACCTCTCCAAGACATCATAAGAAACTGGAGATCAGGATGGACAATGTCAGCAGCCAGATGATATCATGCATTCTGTAAAGAGAGGCTGAAACTTTAGAACTTACTTCATGCTAAAGTAATCCAGCATGCTGAGCTCTCTCCTTCACACCCAAACAGATAGTTACTGAAAACTCCAGGCTCAACTTGGCCCCCTTCTTATGAATTGCATGTACAGACATGTCCACATGGCTTGCTGTGTATCATTTTGCTCATGCCAGATTTGCTGGCAAAGTCACCCACCTTTTAGTACCCTGGTCCCAACTCCAGCAGCTCTAGACTCACAATCTCTGCAATTTTCAGGGGACACTGGAACTTCAGTTTTTGTACTCATGTCACCACTGCTTTATGTAACCTCCCTCATCTGCATCCAGCATAAGACAATTTTGTTGCCACAGGAGCTTCTAAGTAATACCATGACCCAAAACAGTGTTAGAGGCAATCCCTAAGAATCACATGTACCACTCACTCTCTTCTTTAGCCAGTGCTTATGGCCTGAAAGCCAGAATCAACACTAGATGCTGGTTTCCCATGTGAGAACATCCACCTAATTATATGGTGGAACACACATAACCAGCCAATGTTCTGCTGGCTGAAGACAGGCTAAATCTTGTACAGCCCGGGAAACAATGTTTCATCATTTTACAGGCAGAAATGCTAATAGACACAGAATCACGTTGCAGAAACATCTCAAGTTTTAAAGTTAAGATTTTAATCCTTAAGGTGTAGAGGACTCAAAAGCCTCCTCTTCTCCTGGCTTCACCTAATCCTCTTGACAGTACAGTGAAGCACAAACCCTACAAGTACTTGAAGCTCAGAGTCAGGTAATACACAGTGAGATGGAAAAGTGATTGCACCAACTGCATTATTAATTTACATAAAAGAGTCCTTAAAATTCTTTCTAGCATTACTAGCTGCTTCACAGCATTTTCCAGCCTACTTGCAGTGGGGTCTCACAGTGCCCTGCAAGCACCAGCCCAGAGTCCTGCCTCTTCCCAAAAGCTCACAGGTCCTGGCTTCTGTCAGTCATCCTGAAAAGCTGCAGGTGGAGAACCATACCCTCCCTCGTGCAGCAGACCTCTGTTAGACATCTGAAGATGTGGAGAGGCCCCTTGCCCACAGACAGCACCGGTCTGATTCCCTCTGTAAAGCCCGGAAAGAATGCTGAGCTGAGAAGGCAGCATTTTTAAAATATTTTATTTATTATACAAACTATTTACAAAATCAGCTACTACAACCACAGGCTTCCAAATTTTGGCTGAACTCTGCCAGAAATTCACCAGAGGGAAGTAGGATTTGACCTGTATCATCCACAGCTCCTGGTTTCTATAAACATGCAACATGGCCTGCAGGTGCAGGCTGAAGCCAGGCCCCCTGCACCTCAAAGCAGCTTCAGGAAACACGGAACCAGTCTAAGATGGTATCAGGATCCTAAGGATTTCTCTATTAAGTGGCAATAAATAAGGAGTAAAAAAGAAAAGTAACGAGCCTCTGCCAGAAGTAACATACAGTACAGGTGACCAAAGCACATCCCCACTGCCAGTGCTAAGGGCAGCATTAAAAGTGACTGTACTGGGAAAGGGTGTAAAGCTAGAGACAAGTTTAGAAATATTGTGGTGGAACTCAGGAACATGGGGGCAGCCTAGGGGCCTGTGCAAACAGAAGGGATGGGTTTAGTTGACTGAGAGTGCTCATCGCACTTCCGACCGCACTTGCATTAAGAATAAAGTCCTTGGCATCTTCACAGCTGCTGGGAAGTGTTGGGTCCTGGCTGCAATGAAATGAGAAGCATTTAGGAGCTCTTTCCAGTAGAAGTCCACTCAGTGGTCAGCTACTTCATGTCAGAATAAAAAAAGGCCAGCTCAAGAGAAGAAGGGAGATTCCTGAGGGAGATGTCACTATCAGAGCTGGCCCATAGCTACAGGGCTGAAAACATCCTCAACCAGGTGAGGCTACAATATGGAAAAAACACCAAGCTATGCCTCCCAACAAACTGGAGTTAAGCTGAGCACCACCACCTCCTCTCAGTCCCTGGAGAAAGCACTGAAGCGGTGGCATGGTGAACACAGGAGCTGTCACTGTACTGACCATGGAAGCCACCTGCTGTATAGATAAAATGGTACCATACTCTCCACCCAGAGAAGGTCAGAACCTTGCAGAACGCAGCCTGCACTAAAAAAGAGAGAACAGCCACTACTAATGTGATCTGTCAGAGCACAACAGTGGCAACTATCAAGCTGGCAGCCTCGCAGCACCTCGGTGCCAGTGAGGGAATGAATTCACAAGGCAAAGAAATCCCCCTGAGTAGTCCCAATGTTCAGCTGACTGCTTTTTGGCACCAAAATGGCTTATTTTTTTTCTGTACAGAAGTAACACACTCAGCTCAAGAATGACTAAGATGCTGCCTTAAAAACATTTTATAGATGTGGAATGTTTCCCACAAATTCCCAGTCAATTCAACTAAGCTATACTTGAAAAGCACACACAGTTAACTTAAAATATCCATACTGTGCTCAAGTCTGACCGGATCAGCCTGAGGACAGCAGAAGGGGGCTGAAGAGGATGATGTGACATTTTATCCAATACAGTCTTCTAAAATTAGCTCAGGGATGCAAGTCTGAGAATCCATTCTGGAAGAAATCCAGCAATTCCATAATCCAGTGAAAGCTTACATTGCAGGTAGTAGCAACACATTTCTCCCACTTTGACTCCTGCAGGCCTTTGACTTGAACTAAGGGACCGTAGAAAGCAAAGATCTTGAATTTTGCTTCACTGAAGAACTCATCAAGATTCCCAGGTTCCCCTTCCCCGTATTTCCCTGGGAAGAGCTGAATGGATTGCCAACTAAAACAGACCGCAAGCTTACTTCTCATTCTGGTCTAACCCACTCCTTTCCCCATGAGCCAGACAATGGTGGGTGCAGGCTGTTGAGTGACCGCTTAAGTAAAATTCTAGTTAGCATTTTGTGCTGGAAAGCCAACAGCACTGAATGGAACATGTGGAAAGGAAAGATGAAGAAAGATGGTAAGAAGATTGGAAGGGCTGAAATCTAGCTGCTCTCAGACACCAGCAACTCTTTGGACACTCTGCCTGAAATGCAGTAGAGAAAGAGAAGCCTCAGGCTGCTGCATGATAGAGGTAGAAGCCAAGATCCTGTGGGATGCTGGGGCGGAGGTACCACGTTCTGCCCAGTACCATCATCCCAACAACGAACGCAAGCCCAGTGCGCACTGTAGCTGCTTATTGATCTGTCACTGTTACCACATAACGTACATACCCTGAAGGTGAATGTGGGCTAGGCATTGGTGCTCAGCATTGAGGAATCACGCTCATGCCCATGCTCTCTCTCCTGAGGAAGGGAAAAGAAGGCAAGGGCATGGAACAGCTTCCTGTGCAACATCAACTGTCAGAAACATTCAGTGGAGGAGAAACTCCTCTTCCAGTTCATTTGCAGAGGCTAATTACCAGCCACTGCTGGAGAAGGGCGCTTCTGCTGCTGGACCCTGGTGGAGGTAGTACAGGATCACTGTCAGGGCCAGCACTTGTGCTCCGATGAGATTGTTTTCCTCTTTGGGTTACTCCCTCCAGTGGATACTGCCCTTTTTTCTCTGTGGCACAGGCAACAACAGCATCCAGAGCAAGATGGAGAAGGAGAACCAGAAACCCTTCTGGGTCAGGTGCTGAAAGGATGAACAACTCTATTCTCCTCACGAGTCATAGTGAGATGAGATATCAGGGAGCATCACTGGGGGAGTTAAGCCAAGATAAAGGAAGTTACTAAGACTTCCTATGAGCCAAGGCTTCCAGCAGAGCTCCATGCTGGTCTTCCCTCTTCCTCCTAGAGAGCTACAGTAAAGGCAGCTCAGCAGATCTCCTGCACCTCAGTGTAACTTCTGCTTATGAACTTCATCTTCTCACAGAAGGATGGGTGTACAGGGTGCATGGAAATCAAGTGCAATATCTCCTTGACAAATGCACCAGTCCTTTTGCTGTTTCACATTGAACCAAGGGGAGAACGAGGAAAAGGGAAAAGATGAGCTCTTGATGACATATTTGGGATACAGAAAGGCCACACGACATCTTCTGAATGACAAATTCCTTTACATGGAGTCTTTGCTCTGCCTCCACTGCCCAAGTGAAGGGAAGGAGAACAAGCAGAGGATTGAACCTGGGTCTTGCCATGAAGAGCCAAGAGGTTAAATGGTCTCCTGGGAAGGGGAAATCACAGCATGCCAAATCCCTCACAACCCTCGCTGATAGCTAGCTGCAGCATCTTGTGCACTTCTTCATAGGAGTCATAAGTAGGGAGGCACAGCTGGTTGAAACTGTAAAACAAAAGAAAAAGTCCATTCAGAACTAGGTCTGAGAGGGAACCATCCCCATTAGCTGCCTTTAGATGGACTGACACAAGCACCACACACATTACATGACATACACTGTTTGCCCACCACAACTAGTTGGTGTCATTCCCAAAAGCACAATAGAAAAAGTCCTACCACCCCGAGATACTTGCCAAGTGTGAGCTGTTGGCAAAGTACTGTGAGTTGGAGCTGCAATGATCTGGAAAGATGGACAGAGTGCAGCAAATCCTCCTGGGGGCAGCTGGGAGGAGCCAGTAGTGAACTGCAAAAGCCTGGCCAGCTCTTCCTGCGTGAAACTGGAGACCACAGTCCAAAACCACCTCATGACCTGTTACAAACCAGGAAAGGTAAAGACAGGTCAGCCAAGGAAATCAAGCAAGCATATTGGCAACTTGCAAGAAGATCATTCAATTGCCCCCACAAGCAAGTGTTCTATTAACAGTCAGAATTGGTTTGTTTTACCAGGGTGACACATAGAGGCAAGTATGACATAGTTTCTAATCAGTTAAGAGATGTCCCACGCTACTATCTCCCACCAATCCTTTCCTTTAAAGAAGAAAGGCTTCTTCTGCTTCTACTCTCCCCACAGAGATTTTATTTTTAGAAACACCTGCATAGGCAATGAGGTAGGTTTACAGTGCAGAAAACGCACTTCCTTCTTGCACTATGTTATTTTTTCAGTTTTTCACATCATCTGGTACTTCTGCAGGAAAAGTGGAACCATCTCAGTGTTTACAAATTGAAAATACAAGTTTCTATCTCTTTTCATCTTGGGTGTTCTGGCAGCTTCCGTTATTTTTCTAAACAAAGCTGCTACTATTCCCATACCCCTCCCACTGGGAAATGCAGAAAGGGATGAGAACCATTAGGGGGTACAAATTTAGGCTACTACATCAGTAGTCTTTACCATAGCACTGAACTCGAAACACTGCATGTGGGCTGCAAACATGTTTTTCAAGCATCTCTTGGCGATAAGTATATCACCATGAACATCTTCAGTAGCAGTAATTCACACCAACTCCTCCTGACTCCCTGCTGAACTGTTCTTAATTAGTGCTGTGTTGGATTTTTCTAAAGAGATCACTGCTGACAATTTTTACTTGCTGGTATCTGATTAAGCGTCACCTCTAGTCAGCCAGGCTGAAGGGATCTCTCTAGGGGGAAACATTATTTCACAAGGTGTGCAGCCCTACCTGACCCCTGAATTTTTCAGTTTGTCCTTCTGAAAACCTAAATTCCAACAAAGAAATCTCTCTTCTGCTGTATTTGGGATAACTGGTTTCAACAAGCAGGAAGGAGAAACCCTTTCATTTACCTTCTCACGGAAGTGCCAAGAACCTCCTACCACTACAGCGTGTGCCTTGAAGTCACAGACACTGATATCTCCAGTACCACACATAAGCAGCTGAAAGGCAAGAGACTGCAGTCAGAGAGTGAGGAGACCATGAAACAAGACAACAGCTACTGTGCAAATTACAGATGTTTAAAATGCTTAGAGAAGAAACATTTTGGCTTTTTCCCAGATCCAGAAAGCACTTCATTTGTCAGAGAGGAGGGGAAGTAAAGGTAGAGCTGCCTAGGGAGGCAGCAATTACCTCAAGCTCATTCTCATCAAAAATAGCCAGGAGGTTCTCAGGAACTAATTCATTAAGACCTGGAAGAGAAGAGAAGAGCAGCATGTGCTATGCCCTGGGACATAAAGAAAGAGAGAAGCAGGGAGCAGGCAGCATGTTACCTTTCAGGAAGTGATCCACCTCCTCTCTAACCTGATTCGCCAGCCTGTACTGTGCAAGCAAATTTAGGTACAGGATTTTGTTTTCATTGGTCACTGGTACTTGAGCCCCTCCTGCCACCAGTTCCACCACCTGAAAACAGAACACTTGACCTGAGTGTGACCAGAAGCATTCCCCAAACCTGAACTCCCAACCACAAAAAAACGAAGCAAGGAGCTACTTCCCAGAGTAAGCTCAATTTTCTGGGGCATAGCAGAGTTCTCGGTCCCCACTGCTGCACGCAGCAGGGGTTAAACTATCCCACCTTCAGGAATTGCCTCCCTCACCTTCTCCAGCTGTCCTGTTTTGCTATACTTCTCTTCAGCAAAGACCAGATCCATCTCACTCACATCATTGTTCAGTATGAAGCACACTTTGGATTTATAGAATTCTGGGTCATCCGTTTCAAAATACTGTGTGAAAGAATAAGAAAGCAGGGACATAGAGGGAATAACAAAAAAACCCCTTATATTGTTAGCCAGAATTCTGTGTCTGCTGCTACACCAACATGCAACTCTCCCCAAACCAACACAGGCTTCAGACAGGGCTGGGAAGCTTTACCTTGTAATGCATACGAAGTCCTATGATCTGAGCCAGGAAGGACCGAGTGAAGCGAGCTCGAACCAGTTGTTTGTAAGCACCTCCTAGAGATGATTCATAAAGACACTTTCCGACCAGGCGGCCCGCAAATTCATATACTTTGAGTCGTAAATATGTGGGACGTCCTGGGTTTGGATGCACCTACAAAGAAGCAGCAAAATGAAATATCCAAGTACCAGACTGACTAGCAAATATGGGACCATTTCAAGTTCCTACATCCCTCAAGCTGGCCAAGGAGCTTTAGTGTAATGTCCTCAAAGCCAAGCTATAGAAATAAAATGCCTAAGCCCGCCTAGGAAGAACATGAAATGTTTCATATGCACAGGCAAGAAGCTGTATGAGAGCAGAAATGGATTCTGAAATATTCAGGCCCAACAAAACCTCTTAACATTTTGATGTCACCTCCTCTTGCCCAAAAATTCAGCCTTCCCTGCTGACTTGCCCTCCACTGCTCATCCAGACAGTTCTTTGACACTTCAGTGGGTTAAGATCATTAAGCAAAGCTTTGAGAAAGGCACTGGAAGTGACTATGAAGGCAAGCTAAAGCATGAGTAAGGTAGCACACCACTTAATAGCAGCATTGTTTAACCATCAATGGCCACATTTCTGTGCATTCAGCACAGGAACTACGGACTCACCAAGGCCTGGTTGTTATCACTAAAGCGGGTAAACAGTTGATTGGTGGTATCAAATAATGCCTTACAAATGAGCTCAAACCACTCTCTGCGTGGACCTCCCCAGTCCAGAGCTACAAAACAAAACAAGCTTGGTCATCCATGGGTCATCAGTTCAAGAGTTTCATGCATGCTGCTCAGTATTACTCAAGACAAGAACTCATCACAATGAACAGCTCTGTAGCAATGTGGCAGTAGACAGGGACTGCAGAACTATAGGTTCTTCTCCCAAACCTAGTCCTAGTTGGTTTTTTGGTTTGTTTGGGGCTTTTTTAGGGGTAGAGGGGCAGGGTTTACATAAGGCTTCAGGTCCCTATATGAAGTAGGTATAGAATAGCACCAGCAGGATAATTCACTAACATCTGTGAGAAAATCAGCGGGCTGGAAAGCCACAAAAGGATGGACATACTACAAGAAATCAGAATTTCAGACTAAAACTACTCCACTATCATTCCTTTTGCTTCCTCTGCATATATATTCACAGGATAACTCACCTTCTTCATCCTGAAAAATCACTTCGAAGTTTTTGCTCCAGTCAGAAACAGAAAAATTTCGTGTTGCTTTAAAAGACTGAAAAATAGAAAAAGAAAATAGCAGCAACCATTACTGCTTGGCATCCCATAACCAACACGCAGTCCTGTACATGTGAATGGGCAAATGCAAAACCCTAATAGTCTAGCACTCTAAAGTATAAAAGTGAAAATTAGAAATACCTAAGGTCTAATTATTTGTCCAAAGCCACAGAAGCCAATTCTTCATTTTCTGTTACGAGGCACATTATCCACACAAAATACACCTCATGTTAAAACCAGTGTGAGGTCTTAGCACAGAAATATCACTCTCAAGGCTGCAGTACAGTATTGTTTAAAGTATTAAAATGCCTGTGGGAAGGAGCAATTTCTGTAAAGCACTTTCAGCCCACGAATTAAATTTAAAATAGAAATGTTTCAAAGAGCACTACAAAATAGCTTGAAGAGAATTACTGAGTTCATACTTACAGCAAGTCACGATGCAAAAAAGTAATAAAATACCCCAAGTGTCTAAAATTTCCTGTGCCCTGATTCTGGACTCCAATTAGAGAAATTTAAAAAGCTACATGGCAGTCTTCAGTCATACAGGTAGTTTTGGCTTAGTTTAACCTCAAATAGGTTAGAGCATCATGCTACTCACACCTCTGGACTAAACACATTGGTCACATTCATTGTACCTATCAACCTTGGTCACTAGAGCTTATATTTATTATTATTATGGCACTGGATTCGTCTTACTAGACTGTAACACCAATGCTCAAGACAGCACAGGAATTTCCAAAATAATAGGAAAAATTAGTCACGGAAATTTTGTTTAGAAATGAAGTAATTTTGTCCAAGCTATTAACTGAAACATAATCTCATAAACACTGCAAGCTGGTACATGCAGAAAATATTCCGAAACACAGATTTACTGCGTGTAAATCAAGGGAAATCCCAGCCACTCCTGTTTTTCTCAGAAACGCTCTTTCCATCTTTGTAACATCACTGTTGTGAGATTCACGTGGAAACAATAAGTCAGGATAACTGCCTCCCCAGCATACACAGTATTTAGAATGTCATTTAAGAACTGTATTATATGAATGACTAAGTTCTGTTTTGGAAACACAACAGTTCAGGTCAGAACTGGTGAAGACTTTACTAAAGGACTCTACAGAATATTTTGTCATCACTCTGAACCACTACTAGTAGCCTGTTGATGCAAGAGTTTCATGCATACAGCTCAGGAACATCTGACTTGACAGCTTATCTTGCTGAATGGCTCTGTGCCAGAAAAACAGTAGATAAAGACTTGGGAGCTCTATGTTCTGCTCCCAAATCTAGTCCAGGTAGACAGTCTCTCTCCAGGCCTCGAGTTCCAACGTAAAGTAGGGACACAGTAGCATTAGAAGATTTCCTGCTTTTACAGGCTATGAATCTATTTACAGAATCACAGAATCATTCAAGTTGAAAAAGACCTCTAAGATCATAAATTCTAAACTTTGACTGATCCCTACCTTGTCAACTAGATCATGGCACTAAATGCTGCATCCAGGCGTTTCTTGAACACTTCCAAGGATGGTGACTCCACAACCTCCCTGAGCAGTCCTTTCCAATGTTTAACAACTTCTTCCATGAAGAAATTGCTCACGATGTTCAATGTGAACCTTCTCTGATGCAGCTCGATTTAATTTACCCTAGACATCTCCCAGGACTTAATCTACTCTGTGATAAGCTCTTTAAAAATGTATCAGTTGAAGTTGCCTGAGCTATTTAAGAAATCGATCAGACCTTGCTGCTCTAGGGAAGCAATACAGCATTCCACATAACAACACACCAGAACACAGAGGAGCTAGTTAGTTTGACTTTTTTTTCTTTTTCCCATCTCAAGCTGCCTGCTGGCATCTGCCTTGAAACAGAGGGGCTAACCATTTTTAGCATGGCTGCCCTAGCACATTCCAGTTTGGATTTCTTTACGCACTGAGCAGAATAAAAAAGGATGGAGAAAGCACTGGGCTTAAGTAAAATGATTCAGACACTCACCGACTCCAGCAGACAGTGACGGCTGACCTTCAGTGTGACCTTCGAATGAGGTCTTTTCATATGCACCTGACGTAGCTCTCGCTGAAAGAAGTTCACTTTGTCTTGGAACGTTTCAGAGCCTCCTGAGAAGAGTAACAATTTGGGTGAGGCCTGAGCTGCCAATACCTCAGACATATACAGAGCATTCCTAAGATTAACTGCACAGATCAGCGTTACAGCCCAAAAGTGCATTTACTACAGCAAGGTTTGGAGACAGAACTCTCAAGGTAGTTTTGCAATTAGTCTTGCTGGTATTCATACTCACAGGTGCACTTTCAAAGAGCCTGACAGAGAAGCCAAACTGAAAAGGAACAGCTGCTGTGATGAAGTACGTTCACTGGAAGCACCAACAGGAACAGAGCATGATACTCCAGGAACCAGAGTTCTCATCAGAAGTTATTCAGTGCTGGCAATCTTTATTCCCCAGGGAAACTAGCAGACTCAAGTGCTAACTTCCTGACTACTGTACCCACCTCACTGTCCCTTTACCTATGTTTTTATGCAGAGAGCGAATGAAAGTGGCTGCCAAGATGTTCCTCTCCTTGCAGCTCAGCTCCACAGGGGGTTGGATCCCATCATCCACCACCAGTGTCAGTAATTTGTGCACAGGATCAGGACCAAGGTATGAAAACTAGCAGCAAAAAGATGCAAGAAAGGGTAAACCCATCATGCAGAAGGCACAGTATGTTCAGTAGACAGAGCAACACCACCTGTGCTCTTAAGACTTTCTCTGCTCACCCATGTGTATGCAGTTAACAGGAAAGCTATTTCTAGCATCCAGACTCCGGTTAGGAGGCTGCTTTAAACTTCACACACAAGTCTAAGGGCTTCAATGGACACAATCACAGCATTTTAGCGAGGTTATGAGGAAAATAATCAAGAAATATGCAAAGAAATCAAGATTTTTGCCTAGCATTGGGACAAAAGGCAGGAAAGAGTGATAAGACTGGCTCTCAGTCAGAAATATTAGCAGAACTTAGGCACTGAGAGGGAATTCCAGAGCTGAAATTTATGCCACACAATGTTGGTCTGTCTGTGGAAGCCCTTCTCTCCAAAAGGAAAAAACAGACTGTGATTCACAAGGATGACAAGCTATCAACATGGAGGTGCAGTGACAGGTACATGGAAAGAGGCTCACCTTTGTGCCAGGACACACTCTAAAGGTGAAAAGGCGCCATGGAATGATCTTCAGGTAAAATTCTTTCACTGAGAATTGCTGAGTAACCAAAAGGAAAAGAAAATGTTAAATGTCACACATCTGTTAAGGGTTGTCCCATGTCCCTGAAACAGATGAGGCAGAGGACAGATCCATGAGGCTAGACCTCCTCTTCAACCCCAGGAACAGGTTTGTGTAGCATTTGGCACAATACATGAGAACCTTTAAAGCTCCGCAGAACTGTAAGCACTTGTCAGCAAGACTTCACTGCGTGCATTTATGACGCATGTGGGATGCCAGCATGACACAGATTTTATAGCAGTAAGCCATTGTGTGCAGTAGAACATCACCAGTCTAACTGCGAAGTAATCTTAAGTACACTTGAGAAGCTGAATTCAGGACAAGATTGTAATGCACTGACAAAAAGGTTCCTGAATTCAGGACAAGATTGGAATGCACTGACAAAAAGGTTTCGGTAAAAGTCACACCAATGGACTACTGCTATTACTCCCTAATTATCACAACCATTTCAAACATCTTTTAAAAAGCACTTGCAAGTGCTAAATCCATGAGATTTGCAGAAATTTATTCTCAGTGTATTTCTGCCAGAACAACTTACTGTGCAACTCCTACCTTCTGAAGAGCAAGTTAAGATGAAATTCTAGCATCTTTAGACAAAAGAAAACCGTTTCCTGCACGAACCTGTCCTAGCTGCAATGATTGGAAAAACTGACAAGCAGCATTGGTCCAGAAACAAGCCAAATATGAACAGCAACTCCTTAAAAGAAATAGCAGCACAGTAACAGTTTTCTACTGTTTCTATTTCTATATATAGAGACACCCAGGGATACAATTATGCAGGCCTAAGAATCACATTAACAACTTTGGCACCTAAAGGGAGCTTCTAACAGTACCCTCTTGGGGTGATCTGCTTTACCAGGTAATGCAATAGAAAAGAGTATAGAAGTCCAAAACAATACACCAAGGATGAAAGGATGCTGAGCTCACGAGGACACAGCACTCAAAGTCAGTTCTTAGAGCCATGTGCAGCACAGATTTAGAAGTCTCTAGCAGCTCCCTCCATCCTATAACTGCTTCACAGTCCTCTTTCTCCCTTTGGCAGGAAAGCAATTCCTGGATTAGTCTTTCACTTTGATATTTATCACTGCATTTTTCAGAACACATTTGAATAGATAGATGAACAAAGTGAATTTAAATTCATTAGTAAATTTAGGGGAATTTTCTTTCTAGTTTCTGAATGCTTTTAGGCAATAATAATGGAAAATAGTTACTGTTAACATAGTCTTATAGTAAGAGAATCCTCAGTTTCTCCTGTTCCTCCTACTTACAAATTTACTCTTTGCTCTCTGACCATTTTTTCCCTTTTCTTTTGAGCAAAACATTCCAGAAACAGGACAAAGACATAAAATCTGAGAAGGTGAGATTCTCTTAAATTGAAATTTACAGGTATCAGAAACTGAGAATAGGAATTGCAGGTCTGACCTGACAAAAGCAAAGGAAAGGCAAACAGAATATCTATTGAACAATCAGCAAGAAAATTTCCAGTAGGCGTTGGATCAGACCGAGAAAGATCCTAAAATCTAAAAACACAATCCAAAACTTCAAGTTCTAAAACGCCATCCTAAAACTTCCAAGGCTCATTTTAACATTATTCTCAGTCACGAGTTCCATGTTTGCCACAAGCAAACCTTTTTTTAACCAAATCCGAGGCACCTGAATCTGGAGCTAAGGATATAGAGCACAAGCAAGTTCTCCAATTATAGCATACTTTAAACATGCACTCAAGTGTGGTAACTTTATATCTACCTTAGGTGACACATAGCAATACACTTTTTTAGGCTTCTTCACTTTCTCGGGGGTCTGGCTGTCAGAAGGAGAATCTTCATCTTCATCCTCAATTGCAGTAGAAGGACGGCGCTGGGAGGAGCTCAGATGCACTGGTGGAAGTTGCCACTGAGTGTTTGTATAACTAGGAGCATCGTAAAGGTAAGCTTCAAAATAAATACTGACACCTGAGGTGGACACATTGCGTTCTACAATGTTCTTTTCATTCTCTGAGGGAAATAGATATAAAAGAGTTGTGTAAATCCTAATGGAGACAAGAATGAAAAAGAATGCACAGGCCACCACCAAATCAGTGACTACGACTTTAAAGAAAAGGATCCAAAGGAAAACCTGGTCAAGTGAAACTTTGATAAAGAGAGTGGGATGAAAAGATTTCAAGACAGCAGTTTGTCTGTTAGTGACTGGTTGAAGAAAAAAGGCATACAGAACCTCTCTCTCAGAGCACCAGCCTGAAGGCATAGCCACTTAACAGCCACACTGAAGTCTGGCTCACTCCTGAAGAAACCAGGAATTATAGCGTTGTAAAAAAAAAAAAACAAACTCACATAGGTTACATAGAGTGTTCTTCATCCATACAACTTAACACACAATACATGACTGGCTCAGATGCCAACTACTAGCAAGCAATAAAAATTGCCTAATTTCAGAGGTAAACCTCCTGAAATAGGGGAAAAACACTTGTTTTTGTCTGCTGATGGATCAAAGAGTATCAGCCCTCAGAGACCTCCCCTGTTAGAAGCAAATTCATTTACCTTAGCATTTTTAAATGAATAGGCTTTCCTTCAGCAAGTAAGCATGGCCAGCCTGCAGGGAAGCCACAAATAGCTCTGCTACATGAGTGTGCAAAGCATATTGTAAGAGGACACCTGGAGAATGAATACTGAGTAGGTCTTGACTCACCGCTTAGAACAATGATGTCAAAATCACCATTGCTTATGGGCTGGTTCTGGTAGGAGATGCAGGCATGGAAACACCCCCTAGAGTGCAAGGTGAGTCGGAAGAACACCTCACAAGTCTGCCGATTGGACACCACAGACTTCTCAAACACCACGTCAGAACTCTCTTCTTCTTGAGGACCCAGCTAAACAGAAAACAAATTAATAAAAGGAGCTGTCCAGCTCACCTGAAGTCAAGCAGCCAGGGGTGAGGTTGCACTCACCTCATGGATGGAGAGGCTGTAATTGTGCTCATCTATCAGGGACACGGAATTGCTGGTGGGATTGTCATACTCATCTCTGGGAGCTATCTGCAGAGTGTGCTGCTGCCCACAGGTCAGCACCAGAGTGGAGAAATGGCAGACAATTTTGGTTTTGGAGGGAACCACCATTCCTGAAGCAGACAACAATAATTTAGAGTCAAACAAATTCCAAGGTGAAGCTATAAAAAGCAAAAGAAAAGCAACTAGGGACACAATACCCTTGAAAATGGATCAAATCTAGACACATTCTATGCCCCTACATTAAAAAAGCAAAGTATCTGAGCACTGAAGTGTATGGTGCAGTGCACAGCATGTGCCTTGGATCAGAGGTTTAATACTAATAAAGCAAACCCAGTTACTGGTCCTCTAAAGAATGCTTTTCCGCTATTCTAACTTTCTGCTCAGGAACTTGCTCCCACTGTACATACAAAATATAAGCTAGCTGACACATAAGAAAACCTGCAAATGCAGCTTACCAAACAAACTTTATTTGGGTTAAACCTGAGCTTCTTCTTTCTGAAGGGATATTTTAGCAAGCTTTGTATCTATTCACAAAGCAATGAATAGAGGTCCTTTCAATGACATGTACACGAAACATAAAAGGTGCCAAATGGGGTCAAAGAAACAAAAGTAGAAGAAAACAAATATTAGATGGATAAAAAGGAAATGTTTTTACAGAAGTGTGTAATCAAAGGTATCAACTGCTCCAGAAGCTTACAAGAATATTCAGAAAAAGAAGAGGCAAATTATGACAGTATTTCCAATTCAGATACAAGTAACTCAGTACTTTCACAAAAGGCACTCTCTGATGCCTTAGTGATGGATTATGAAGAAGTAACTACAAAATGGAGAACATGACAGAAGTGGATAGGGATTTTAAGTAGCACTAATGACTTATTCTGTAAAGCAGTTTCTGTTTCATTATGTACTGGTAGTCACGAGTATGTTTTACTCATGGGTCTGTTGCTGGAATCAACACGTGGCAGGAGGAAAATGGTGATGGGTAACCCCTTCCCTGTCACCTACCTATTTTAGCTGGAAACACATTTACCTAAGGGCCTCCAATACTTCCATATCTACTTTGAATCATTACAGGGCCACTTAGACCTTACCTGGCTGGAACACCTTGTAGTAGGGGCTGTAGGCCACATTCAAGCCACCGAGTTTTACAGTGATCTCGTATCTCCCAGCCCTGCGCACAGTGAAAGCCACTTTCACCACATTGGAATTGGGCTCTTGAAGAACTTCCTGGGTTACAGGAATATCAATTGCTAACTCCACATGGCAGATGTGAACTCGCAGCCCCACAGGCCTGTGAGCAGGGAAGGGTTGCCCGTTTTTATAGAATAACTGCATGGGAAACAGAAAAGTCCAGGTCAGCAAAAATATACAGCACAGAGAGGAAAAGAAAACAAGTTGCCTTAGGGAAGGGCAAGTACCTCAGCCCAGCAAAGGAAAAATAATTAACAGACAGCTCTGTCACACAGACCATGTCCTCCAAAACGAACAGGGACAAGTGGGCATTGAACAGCCCCATTCTCTTTTGTGCTGGGGTTCAAAGGCATGCCCTGAAAAGAGGATGCCTCCAGGCATTTCCCATCTGCACTTGTAGTACAATATTAGAGCAGAAATCATGAGAACCCACTACCAAAAGGAAAAAAGTAAAGCCATACCCTTTCAGAGAAACAAGCAGATCTTGTTCATTTGTAAAGCTAAGCTCTGGAAAAACTCTTACCAATTTGTTACAGAAAACAGTGTGATGAAGATGCTGACCTAAGGAGCTGACCCAGTCTTTACTGCTAAGAAGCATCGTAATGAAAACAACATGTTAGATAAAATCACAGGCTGCTCAATCACAGAAGTGATCTCCTGGACAATTTCAGAAGGTAACATACCTCAGCCACTACTTCCTTACAAGGAAAGAATTACACCTTGAAACTCTATATGCATGGCTCTTCAAGAGCCAGCAGCTTGTTGGCCAGAGCCTGCCGGCCATCTGCAATCAGCCAGCAGTCAGAAGAAAGTAACTATTCTTCCCTGTTTCTAAGTAAGGGAGGGTGTGGGGCCTGAAGTAGTTTGCATCTTGACTGATATCAGGAGAGACTCGTGAATGCAAAGCTACTGTTGATGAAAAAAGGGCTAAGCAAATGGGACACAAGCATGAAGTGGAAGTGCACATTGCTGGAGCTGCATGAGTGTCAGTAAGGTGAAGGAAATAAATTTAAATAGTAGGAACAGAACAAGTCCCTTTCCCCTCAGCTCTTTTCACTGCCCGCCCTGGAGTTAGAACTCTTCACTCACCATCAAGCAGAGGGGTTTTCTTCACCTTCCCAAGAGGGATGGTATGGCAATCCAGATGAACATTCCTTCTTATTTTGATACCCTCTTGGATGGGAAGGTGGGATAGAAAGATGGGCACATAAGCCCAGCAAAACCTGCTCAAACTTTCTCCACATAGCTCCAAACTCTGTGTTCATTCATTTTATTTCCCCTAGACTTGGCCTTTTGGGATTAGAGGGAAACAAGGGTCCTTGGCAGGCTTTTTCAGGTCTGACAGAGTAACAGTCCATTTTGCAGTAATAGGGAGTGGCCACGAAGCTTTACAGCTCTTGGGTTCGTAAAATGCCAATTTCCACACCCTCAACTTCAACTGCACAACCAAAAGATAGCACCAAAAAAGCAACAAGTTTGTTGAAGGCAAGGCTCAGCCTACTCACTTCCCAGTAAAGGAAGAAGCAGTCAGGACAAGCCTGATCTCCTCTGGATCTTCAGAGGATTCTGAAGAGAGGTAAACAAACACAAAAGAGGGCAAACCTCAAATACGCCCTTTCAGAGTTTTGCAACGCATTAACAGAGCAGAAGGCATACACAGATAGCTTTCCTACTCCTCAGTTACATCTGGCTTAGCCCCAACAAAAAAATATTTGAAGAGCCCATCCCTAACTCAGACCTCTGTTCCTGCCCACAAAGCTGCATGGAAACAAAAATATTGCCTTACATGCACTCGGAAGGCCATGCTGTGGCCCACCTCATAGGGGTCCTTCCAATCCCAGGAGATTTTGCAGGACCGGGGATCCAGGTAGTTGCCTCGCACGTAGTCATAAATAGTCCGCTCCCCTCGGCGCTCCCGGTCCTCATGCTGAAGGAAGCTGACTATACGTGCGGCAAGCTCAAAGAGGAACTTAATGGTGAAGAAGAAAGCTACAACAGATACTGTGATCCCACCTGCAGCAAGGAGAGAACAAAGGGTGGTTGCAGCAGCCCAGGTGGCTGAGTCAGGCTCTAAAATCCCCTCTGTATCAGCCCAAGATGCCTTTTTGTTAATGATATTCTACTAAATGCAAATTAGGTATTTAAGGCAGATGCTATTGTGTGAACATTTATGGTTTGTGTTATGATACAAGTAAGGTTAGAAAATATCAAGTCTCTTAAAACTCTGCAAATGACTGCAAACAAAGGAAATAGTTAAAGGTGGTAGAGAGTCTCAGGTAAGGCTTGCAGACATCCCAACAGAGACATGGAATTCCCTTCAAGTTGCAAGTTAGAACTACAGAGATTCCTTTAAGGGAAACAGTCAGATAACCACACAGCTCCTGCACATCAAATTAAGGCTGGATTAAGAAGCATCACAGAGGCAACAACCCTCCACTAGTTCTTGAAAGAAAAAGTAAGAGGATGGATTAGGAACTTGGTCAATGAAAGGACTTTAGGAACAAGAAGAATGGTCAAGAGGCAAGTCTGCCAGGTGGAGGGCACAGTGTGGGGTGACAGTAACTTCATGTTTGTTAGGTAAACTCTGAACTAAAATTAAATCAAAGGCTTTCAAGAAACCCTTCTAAAGCCTATAGAGAGGTCAACAAATACAGTGGCAGCCTTTCCTTCACTTACCAATAATGTAAAACATCAGGTCCCTTCGGTGAGACACACAGCCGAGGATCACAGCTGCATCTAGAACACAGAATAGGCCAAGTCCAGTCCAGTGACTCTTCCTCACACACACTGGCCTAAATTTAATCTATGATTCCTCAGAAAAAATGCCTATTGATCATTTGTCTTCTTCTCCAAGGACATTTCTAAAGCATTATTCCCTAAGGTTGAAATATGTGAACAGCACAACATGCTACAATTAACAGTTCTCCCTTCGTCACAGATTCCCATTCAGATTCAGGGATCTATAAGAAGGACAACGTATCATCCCTCTGAAAACAGTGAGAGCAGGCTCTGGGTACTTCAGGAAGGAGATACTTTTTGCAGGATCACCAACTTCAACAACAGTGGCCAAAGCCACTCTTCCAAACTGTCACACCTACTTGCAAGTCACGAAGTTAACTTCTACTCTGATAGGAAAGCACATTACAGAGCCACTACCAAAATGGACAGAAGCTGACCCTTAGCCAGCAACTTTAGGGGAAAAAGCTATGGAATAAAAGAGCTGCAGACAAGACCATCCCCATTTGTGCTGAACAAACAAAATCCCTCTAGGGCAGATTCAATCTATTTTTGCCCTGTAAGTCTACTACAGAACATACGAATGCAACTGGAAAAGAGCCCGTTTGTATTTTCCTACTTACTACTGCGGAGTGGAGCATCTCTGCTGAAACTCTTACTGATCAACACAAAAGCTAAAACCTTCTGTCTGTACAACATTAAGTTTACAGCAATTTTTAGAGACACCAATCTAGACTCAAGTTTTCGCTGAGGGGGCTGCTAAACAAACATGTAGTAAAAATACCACACCCAGAAAAGCAACATGCTGTTTGGTTGATAAGACATAGCTGACAGATGGAACAAGAGCAGCAGCAAGGAACATGTGTGACAATTCGACAAAGGATTTGGCATACAGTAATGCATACAATATAGCTCACCATGTCACCATTCAGTTAGTGAGAAGCTACATTGTGCATTCAAGCTGCCTTTTTTTTTTTTTTAAACAAACACAAAAGAGGAGTTATTCATCAGTCATCTCCACAGCAGCAGTAACGGACATCAGCATGCAGAAAGCTTAAATGAGGTATTTTCCCCCCAACAATAGCTATGACTTTCCAGCCCAGCAAATCCCCTTTGCTGGCCTCGGCACATAGTCCAGCCCTCCGACCAAAGAGCAATCACATACCTTTACACAAGTGCCCATGTTCTAAAAGCCAAAAAGAGGGTACCCATTCTTCAGCATCCTTCCGCTTTGTGCCCAAATCTGGGACAAACATCAGCAAGAAGAGGCCATAGAGAAGATCATCACAGAAAGAGTCATTCTTGGAACTTGCATCACAGAATCATTGCTGAAAGACAAGGACTTGAGCACAGCAGTTTCTTCCTCTTTGTGGAAAAAAAGTTGTCCTGCAGTGCTGTTTCCTTTAGTCTGCAGCTTGCTAGCTTTCCTGGAAAAGTGAAAAAACGAGAGAAAAATGTTAGATCTCTCCATTGTGGATAAATCTAGGAAGCAGAAACACATGAGATGTGCAAGATGCAAGAGCATCACTAGACATCAAATCCATGACAGGTGCTATAAAAGTATCACTGTTGATGAGGCTTCATCATATCCTCAACCTCTATCTGTCACAATCTCATTTCATTATACGACCCCCTGAAACTAGCACGTTCAAGATGGAACAAAACACATCCTTGCCTCCATAGGTTTCACAGAGCAGCTAAGAACCTGCATGCTGTTTGTAAAGGAGTATTAAGGATGGAAGCACGAACTGATAGCCTAGGAGGAATACAGAGAGATTGTCTCAGCAGCCAGGGATCAGGTTAGAAAAGCTAAAGCCCTGATAGAACTAAACCTTGCCAGGTATATCAAGGGTGCCATGAAAACTTTCTATAGGTACACTGGTGATAAAGAAAGACTAGGGAAAACATGTACCCTCTCCAGAAGGAAACAGGAGACCTGGTTACACAGGACAAAGAGAAGGCTGAGGTACTCAACAACGTTTTCCCCCTCAGTCTTCACCAGCAAGTGCTCCAGCCACACCAACCAAGTCACAGAAGACAAAGACAGGGACTGAGAGAATTAAGAACTGCCCACTGTACTAGAAGATCAGGGGGATTTTTTACAAGGGCATGTAGTGATAGGACAAAGAGAAGGACTTCAAACTGAAAGAGGGTAGGTTTAGATTAGATATAAGGAAGAAATATGAGTAGTGAGGAACCAGATCAAGTTGTCCAGAGAAGTTGTGGCTGCCCCATCCTTGGAAGTGCTCACAACCAAGTTGCATGGGGCTTTGAACAACCTGTTCTAGTGGAAGGCATCCCTGCCCATGTCAGGGGAGTTGGAATCAGATGATATTTAAGGTCCCTTCCAAGCCAAACCATTCTATGATCAGGTAGCCCTTCAAGTCCTCATACCCAACAAAATGCTATATACTGTTCTCAAGCCGATTTTGCCCAGATTGAAAGGACTATTTATAGTCAAGCTTCAAAAAAAAAAAAATTTAAAAAAGTTTTTCAGAATTCTTGGACCACAAAGCAAACTAGATTTTGGGTTTGGTACTGTTGTTTTAGGTATTCAGGAAACTGAGATCTTCATAAGGGATTTCAGCTTCAGCAGCACTATCTACTAAACTACAGTTTATTGTCAGGATTGAGATAAAAAAATTTAAATTTAACAGCAAGGATTGACGCAGCCCACAAAAACCAGGACACATGCCAGAAGAAACACCACAGAGCCTACATAATCGGTATCTACTCATTCAGAGCACAGATTACATAAAGGAGTGAGAATGAAAAGAACAGAGTCAGGCTCACCAAGGCAGCTGTCTGTTAAGATAGTCACCTCTTCTGGGGATGTGATGTGCTCCTCCCACCTGCCATGCCACCACCTCAGCTGTCACTCAGTCCTTAGTCCCCCCTTCTCTGCCTCCCTCTTCAGGCTCTTATTTCCCTCCATGCCAATAATCATACAGATCTGGCTGCCTTTACACACTTCTACTAACCTTTCTAATGCACATGAAAATCAACCAGTAAGCCTGTGTGGAGCTTTTTGGTTGTGCTGCAGAAACCAGCCAGACTTTAACTGTCTTTTCCTCACCCACATCTCAAGGAAAGTCCCACCCACTCATCTATTTTCCTCCTTCTTCTACTTTTCCTCACTGCAACAGTGTTGCAGTCCCCAGGGCATAAGTCCTCATACTCCTCCTAGGTAAAGAGTCAGGTTTCTAAACTCATACATCTCTCTGTGTTAAGGACCACAGACCTAGGAATTTCCTTGATATTTTAGTAATTTCACAGTACATATCCAAATTGTGCTACAAATGACTGGTTGAAACTCTGCTCCAGCTTGGCCTGGCTGTGGAAGGTGTGTGGCTACTCCCCACACAGCTGGGGAATTTCACAGAAACTTATCGATATTTAGGAATCCACAAGATCTCCCTCCAGCATCTTCCAGAACCTCTTCATGTCACAAAAAACTCACAAAGATGTCTCTGTGGGTTCATCTACTCAAGCTATTTCTGCTTCACTCCACAACTCCTTCCCTTCTGTGAGGCACACCACAGGTCACACAGCCTCTCTCTCAAGCATAAAAAGAGAAAGATCCATCATTTAAGATATGGGGGTTTTTAAGTCAATTGGAACCTGAATCTCTTGATCTGGTTTGCAGAATTTCTGAACTCACTGGACAAAGGGAATCAGTTATCTCAGTTGTATTAGTTAATCAGCACAGCAACGTGTCATTTTGTTATCCCTACATGAGGTGGCAAACAAGACACCAACTCCAGTGGTCACCAGAGATGAAGTGGCTGTTATACAATCAACTTCCTTCTAGCTTACTCACTGCCAGCCACTCTAAGGGTGCTCTCGCAGCTGGAATACATTGAGGTGAAGAACCTAGCTGCAAGTAGGTGGTATCCAAGATACACTGTCACTCAACGGAATGCAGATGTGAATTAAAACCATATCTGTGCTAAGAACTGCTGTGTAACAATCTGGGAAACAAATTCTGAAAAGCAGCAATATAACGTGCCATCATAGCTAGGCTGGAAAAAAAAGTGCTGAATTATCCAACAGGTCTTAGTAATCTTGATCCAAGGACAGAGCAAGCGATGGTCTCCTGCCACCTGCAGGGAAAATGGGGATTTGGGAAGCTTCACCTTGGTTTGACTCAAGGAGATGAACTGGCATAATCGGGATAGATGGCATGGAATCATAAAATAAACTGCATTAGTGCCATTGCTTCTCTCAAGTCAGCGAGGAAAGCAAGCTGTAATGGGAATACATTTAGTTTGTGTTACTGCTGCTGTTGAAGCCGGAGGAGCACGGTGCAGAGCTCCGGAAAGAAGCAAAGTGTAACCACACATACAAAAGGAACTGTAACACAGTAACACACGTTCATGTGGCTACAGCTACAAACCCAGCTAGGGGCATGCTACACAGAAGGGAGGTACTGAGCTCCCAGGAAATCTGCTGTGCCTCTGAGTTTCATTTGGTGTACTGATAAATTGCCATTCTTCTCTTAACAACAAACCTTTAATTTTGTTTTAAAGCCTTTTTGCAGGTTAATACTACCTCATCCAATCAAAAAAAGAGAACCATTTATATCTCTATGCAGAATCTCTCAATCCATGTGCACAAATGTCTACCACCAATGGCACGTCTTATGCCATGCACAGATGTCTATTCTCTAGGAAAAGAGACAGTATTATCTCACACCAAGCAAAGCATGCACAAACCAACAAACAGGAATGCCCATGAGAACCTAAGTTTAAAATACATTCACAGAAAACTGAAAAGTCAGCGCAAAAAGCACTAAGCAGGATCCAATATCAGCTGTCAAGGACAAAAGATGCATCAGTGGTCAGTGTCTACACAAAACAGTCATTCTCTTATTAGGGATGGAATTTGTCATATGCATTTACATACAAGCCATATAAAACAGTGGCAACAAGAAAACAAACAACAAAAAAAAGAGACTTCTGTCAGCTGCTTAAGTCTAAGGACTTTTCATTGCAAATGAACCACCACCAGCACTGTCAGCTCCTCCTGTCCTCAAACACAGCAAGCTAGCCAGATGGCAACTTTCAGGCCAGTCTCATCTTGACACCAGCTCTGCTTCCTGAGCCAGGACAAAATTCAGCCCTGTGCCCTGCTGCACACCAGTGGGGAAAGCAGATCATCCCTTTCTTCCTCAATTATTTCGCTTCCCAAACCACTGAGGGAAACTTAAGCAGCATCATGTGAGCTCCACCAACTGCATTTCCTCAACCAACAGTTAAGCTAGGTATGATCACTCAGGCGGAAAGCTCAGCTGTGGTTTCCCTAAGAAACAGTTTTTTCTTTCAGTCTAATTCTCTTCCTCATTGACAGAGCATCAATCACAGTTCTACAGAGGTCACCACTTCAGGAAAAAACTCCTGACTGGTTCTTCACTGGCTGCTTTTTCTGACCAGCACGCCAGATAAAACCGGTTGTATTCAGAAGATAACAACAGCTACAAGATCTCACTAATCCCGGAAGCTTTCATGAGAAAGGCCTTTCTCTCTCCCTTCCCTGCACAGGGCACGAGAAACCAAATGCCCCGGACCAGTCCGAGAACTTGGAGAACATTTCCTTTCATGTGCAGAAAAAACATTTTGGGTCAGACTACACCATTATGGCTGCATAAAGTACAGCTAAAATTATGCTCATTCGCTAAAATTTCTGGCCACAAATACAGGTAAGATCTAACGATAATGACAACCCACTGCTTTTCATTAAGAAGCTCATGAGCTAGAGCGTGGCAAAACCAGCACTACATTAACTCTTAAAAAAACCAAAACAGTCCAGCAAGCTCAAGCGAGTGGGCTGAAGACCTCCGTAGCATCCTGGCTCTGCTAAACAGAGAAGAGGGGGAAGGAGGGCGATTGGTGCGCTGCGGTTCCCTTTCCAGCCCGCACCAGCAGTGGGCTCGGCGGGGCCAGCAATCCCCACGGCCCTTCCACAGGCGCCTGCTCGCCCCCACCTGCCCCCGACACCCCCGCAGCGCCGCGCAGACGGCGAGGCTAAGCCGAACTGAAAAGCCGGAGGCCGCCGCCGGGCAGGCAGAGCCGGCCCTTCCCGCCCGCCGGGAGCCCCGGCCCCGCCCGCCCCCGCCGCGGTTGTACCAGGCCCGCCGCGGGTGCNCCCTGGAGCGGCCTCGTGTCCCGCTCGGGAGAGGCGGGAGGAGGTCCCGGCCCAGGTCTCTCCACCGCTGGCAGCCCTTCCTTGTCGCTGTACCCAAGTAGTGCCTGTTTTTCTTTTCAGTAAAGAGAAGGACCGCGCAAAAGCCCCCGTGAAGAAGAAGGAGGACCCGAGTGCCATCAAAGAGCGGGAGGTGTAAGTGCTGCCGACGCACTCGGGAGGGAGAGCAGAAAGGGGGGAGGAAGAGAAGAAAGGAAGGAGGGCCGGCCACGCTGCAGGCTGGAACTGGTGGTGTTTCTGAATGTCAGAGTAAGAAGTGGTGCCCCAAACCAAAGGATTGTGCTTGGGAAGCAGCAGGAGGCCTGGTGGGTCTTTCTGCTCATTATCCTTCTTTCATTCTGTGCAAGTTGTAGGGTTGGACATGATGTTAAATGCAATTAACTGATTTGAATTCTTTGTCTTTCTGGCAGCCCCCAGCATCCCTCTTGCTTGTTCTTCCAATATAATACACAGCTGGGCCCCCCTTACCACATCCTGGTTGACACTAACTTCATCAACTTCTCCATCAAGGCCAAACTGGACCTAGTGCAGTCGATGATGGATTGTCTCTATGCCAAGTGTGAGTGTCTGCACTATTCACAGCTTCTTCTGACCACACAGTGCCACAGTGTGCTCGTAATGTGTTTTGTCAGCCTTATGCCACTGGCTGAGAATAACAGAAATCTTGCAAAAGGAGTATGTGCAATAATCATGGAGCTATGGTAACCCTGACAATGTCTCTGGTTTCAGTCAAGTAATAGTTTTAAAATGCTAATCTCAGCAAAGGTAGAGTACTAGTAATTTAAAAAATCTAAAATTACCATGGCATGGTTAAACTCAGTAGCTCTACATTTCAACACCTCACAACATTATCAGTTGTCACTGTAAGTAATACCTTATAGTGTTCCATGATGTTTCCATGGCATGTGAGCAGTATGTAGGGGTCTGGGAATACATACTGCTTTGTTTCAATACAAGCTTTTTTTGCATTTAGGTATTCCATGTATCACAGATTGCGTAATGGGCGAAATCGAGAAGTTAGGACAGAAGTACCGTGTGGCATTAAGGTAGGTGCAGAGTGTTCTTCTCTATTTCTAGAACTTAATGTTTTAATATAAATAAATGAAAAACACTTGCTATGACTGGTACTCCTGCACTAGAGCGTGGTTAGGTTGTTGTAGGGTCCTGGACTTGGTTGTATTTCTCTGGCTCTATGAGATCAGTACAATGGCTCAAGTTTTAGAGACGAAATGCTAGGTATGAGTGCACTATATTAATCTGTAAATCTTTTAACCTCTTAAGACTTTCAAAGTAATGCTTTTTCCTGTTTCTCAAAAAAAATTTTTTTTAATTATAGAATTTCTGAAAATGAATAAAGAAGTGACCCAAGTCTTAGAGAACTTTTCACTCATACTTCATGTTATTCCTGTATGACTAGGTACCAAGTACTGATAATCTAGAGCCAGGTTATTGTGTGATCTGTACAAAACTAGTCCTATGTAGTTTGTGCTCTGCACTCAGATGTATTGTTCTTTACTTTTTATTTTGACCTGCTGTGTTGTAAAGTGTATGAGTGCATACCCTAAACAGCTTTGATGTTACCCTTCAGAGAGGAGGTGAAGTGTCCCTTCGTGCATGATACAAATGATCAGACGTCAGAAGTTCTAGTTTTTCCCACCGATAACTTATTTCAGATTATTTTATTTGGCAATGGCCTAACATTGTACAGGTTTTGAATCCAACAAACCAGTACTAAGAAACACCTAATCTATAATAACTAGACAAATTGCATTCTTTTTTTGCAGATCATTTCAGTTTACCTTTGTCTACCATTTACTCCATCCCTTCAGCCCTTGTTTTGAGACCAATGTTCTGTATATCACTAAAAGGGATGTTCTTGTTCCTCCATACTGTGTTACTGTACTCTCTGGTCTGATTGCTGTGATGCTGCTGTTTCTGTCCGCACAGAATTGCCAAGGACCCTCGGTTTGAACGCTTGCCATGTATGCACAAAGGAACCTACGCCGATGACTGCTTGGTGCAGAGGGTCACTCAGGTATTTCCCTTTCTGACATTTTCTGTAATGTGCTAACATACTAAAAACTCCTGAACGCTCCTAATTACTGACTGACTTAAATTTCCCACAAAGTAACTATAAAATCTCACCAAGGGGCAGTTTCAGTCCTTAGCACGACTTTATGTGGTGCGAGGTGTTATCTTGCCTGAGCATTCTTGTTGTATAGGACAGCATCGAGAAGCACTTAGGATGGGTAAGCTGTCAGTTTGAAAGGCTGGACAGACTTTCAGAGATTTCTTGAGTCCATTTTGATGGGCAGAAGGATGTTATTAGTCTGCTGTGGAATTCTGTCCTAGTCCTGGTAATGCCTTGCCAAGGACTCTTAGCCTGGTGTTCAGTGAGCTCACTGAATAGGAATGTTTGATCAGCCATGACTCCTTCTGTGGGTTCTGTGGGTGTTGAATCTGACTTGCCTTCTTCTTTTGCAGCACAAATGTTACATTGTGGCCACAGTGGATAAAGAGCTCAAACGGAGAATACGAAAAATCCCTGGAGTGCCTATAATGTATATTTCCAGGCACAGGTAAGGGCCCCCTGATGAGAAGGAACCCTGCCCAGTGCAATCTTTATCTGACAGAGACTCTGTCACCATGTACTTCTCTCCCTCATTTTAGTGCAGGCTGCAGTAAAGGGCCTGGTGTGTACACAGAAGTTGAAGTACATCTATTGCTGGGAAGAGACTGGTCACAGATCCTCTTTTATTGCGGTCTACATGTTCACTTGTCTTTACCTGGAGAAGTAGTTTCCTTAAGGCCAGTGTTTCCATAGACCAGTTTTACTTACCACCAGCAGCAGGACTACCAGGCAAATGCATTCTACAGGTTCTTCAGGAAAAACCATTCTTGTTGCATATTCTATTTGGTAGCTTTGTGTACCGTCAGCTAAGAGACTGAATTTGCTTCTTAGCTAAAAACCAAACCAACGCAGAAGGATACTAGTGAAGGATACTAGTGTTGGAAATGAGGAGCTTGATTGCTATAAATGTGTAAAGCTTTAACTGATCTATACTTAGAATGTGGCTCCAAAGATTTTTCTTTCAAAACACCTTTTCCCCTTATTCACTGTGGCCATGAACTTCTGGAACAGACTACCAAGGGTGGTGATGGAGTCACCACCCCTGGGGGTGTTCAAGAAATAACTCTACATGGCACTTAGTGCCGTGGTCTAATTCACAAGGTGGTATTCAGTCAAAGGCTGGACTCATTGATCTTGGAGGTCTTTTCCAATCTAAATGATTCTGTGAATTATAGGTTGAATGTCTAAAGTTTCACTCTCTGAGGCTGCTCTTAAATCCTAAGTCAGATCTTACAAAACTGCAGGGTTTTTTTCCTTCTCTGGAGATGGTGAGTTTTTGAGATGCCTGATTGCTGAGTTTAAGGTGAGGAATAACAGCAACCTTATGAAGACTTTTTACTATCAGAAGTAATATTTTTATTCCTGGGGATCTGACCTGCAGATAGAAATGCAACAAAGCTTCTTGCTATTCAGTGTGCCTGTAAGCCTGTTGCTGCATGGGTGTAACAAATGAGTGCTTTAGGGTTAGGGTTAAACTTGAAGAATCACCTTGCAGAAAGGTACACTAGCAAAAGCAGCTTTTAATATAAGTTTGTAGCAGTGCGACTTAACAGAGTTCAATGGCAAGGTTCGTTCTGTTACTACATGGATGAAACATACAAAGGAAAATGAACTTAGAATCACTTTAGAATGATTTGCATGGAGACCAGGAATGCAAAGGAAGACCCTCCCATTGAGTCACGAGGTTCAGTAAGGATCTCCTTGCCTTCCAAATTCCTGATGGAGTCCAGGTGCAGCTGCATCCAATCTTAGTCCCAGACTTGGTCAACAGTTTCTGTCTTAATTAGATTTTAGAAGCACTTAATCATTGACTGATTTCGCATTTATAAAGTGATTCAGTAGGGTTTTCTACAATTACAACAGTGGCTTAATTACAGCTTCAAGAAGCAAAATTCATACTATATTCAGTAAAAAGCATTTCAGTCAATTCACATGTATGCACACTGACACAAAGACATATATATGTAAATGTATGACGGTACCAGTTAAAAATTCCCCTCAGGTTCAGTGAAATAACACTGAATTTCTCAACAGGCAAGGCTTGAGCGACAGTCCTTAAAGTATCTCAGCCTTGAAACTGAGAGGNTCGTTCTGTTACTACATGGATGAAACATACAAAGGAAAATGAACTTAGAATCACTTTAGAATGATTTGCATGGAGACCAGGAATGCAAAGGAAGACCCTCCCATTGAGTCACGAGGTTCAGTAAGGATCTCCTTGCCTTCCAAATTCCTGATGGAGTCCAGGTGCAGCTGCATCCAATCTTAGTCCCAGACTTGGTCAACAGTTTCTGTCTTAATTAGATTTTAGAAGCACTTAATCATTGACTGATTTCGCATTTATAAAGTGATTCAGTAGGGTTTTCTACAATTACAACAGTGGCTTAATTACAGCTTCAAGAAGCAAAATTCATACTATATTCAGTAAAAAGCATTTCAGTCAATTCACATGTATGCACACTGACACAAAGACATATATATGTAAATGTATGACGGTACCAGTTAAAAATTCCCCTCAGGTTCAGTGAAATAACACTGAATTTCTCAACAGGCAAGGCTTGAGCGACAGTCCTTAAAGTATCTCAGCCTTGAAACTGAGAGGCATTCTGCTCAGAGAGGGGTGCTTGTGCAGCCCATGGCAGTCCAGGAAAGCTCTAAGGGCCTCACTTAAGACCACTGCTTGTAGGGTCACAAGATGGTTGCTTTTAGTGATGCATAAATTTTACATCTTGGCCATAATCCAGACTGGTAACTACTAGAGTTTCCAAAGCTCTGGTAACAATGGTACCATTCCACTCAGGCCATGACTTCCATAGGATTATCAGGGGATAATTGACAATCTCATCCTTCACCATAGCCAGGCAACAGGAGTTCCCAGTACAGTCAGTGCTGTTCTCACCTTAGTCATGCAAGACCTTCTGGTATGGTCAAGGGATGCTTCACCACCCAACTCCTTACACAAAGGCCAAGGCCTAGCAGGAATCCCCGAGATGGTAGCGTGGCTGAGGAGGAGGAGGGGGTAAATGCACCACCACAGTGGGGAGGGGAGCAATGTGGAGTATGTTGTCTTCATAAGTTTTCCTTCCTTCTCAGATACAATATTGAGAGGATGCCAGATGATTACGGAGCTCCTCGATTCTAACCTGTCCAGTCAAGCCATCAATACCAGGACTGCAAGCTAGGATAAGGGTCGTTCTGATTCCAACCCTCCTGCTTTCTTCTTTTGTTGGAACTCTGCTCATGGGACTGTGGATAATGCCAAACTGACTTCTTAACCTTGATTTTCTAAGAAAAAGCTATTTTGAAGAGTCTGTTTTTATTCATCCTTCCTCTGCCTTGGTCTGATTACCTACAGCTGGGAGAACCATATGGGAAACAGAGGATGGCAGTACCAAGAATGTGCCTAGCTCTGCATCAGGACCATTGGAAAAAGTGATTTCAGCATTCTGAATTAAATACTGATGATGTAACTCTGGCTGAGAATGAAACCACAAGAGATTTTAAAAGTTTCTTACTGCTGCACCTGGAGTGGGACAGGTATTCCTCTGGGAAGCTCCCTCACACCTGTTTAGTCAAATCAGAATCTGCATACTGGAGAAAAGACATCAGATCTGCACAAGTTGGTGGCTTTCTCTGGAACAGCAGTCTAGATTTTAATTCAGAATTGCCAGGCTCTTACTCAACTGCAGAGTGAATGAAGTTTGGTTAAGTGTCCTGCTCAGACTGCCCTTTCTGTACTTGGTTAGCTGGCAGCCCGGTCCTTTTGCTTACATTTAGAGTGGTGGAGGGCAGGGTAGGGTCAGGACAGGTCTGTCCCTCCTGTTTGTTTGGGTCCGATGCACCTCAAAGCCTTATCACTTGTGTTACGTATCAGGGACAAGAAGGAAAGTGTCTAACAGGCAAAGGTATTAATGTGGGCTGGGAGCCCAGTCATTGTGGAGGAATAAGAACAATGCTTACAGATAGTCTTCCAGAGACCTGCAGAATTAGCTGCAGGGAAGGAAGTGGTCAGAGGAGGGAGGGAAAAGAAATGGTTAAGCCACATGGAGAAATGCAGGGGGAAAGTATTTCAAAGCCATAATTCTGCATTCTTATAGCTCCTTCATTACTCCTTCATTTTTAGCAATATAATTTGCTCTTATGGTCTCTGCTGTGTGGTGAGGAGAGGGTCACCAGGAGCCAACATGCTAAAGCACACTTCCTGGTTAAAATGCTGGAGGTGTAGTACAGGAGAAGACTGAAAATTTATATTCTTGGTATAATTAAGAAAATTTCCAAACCTTAATAGAGCTTTGCCCTGTAGTCCCTTACACTGGTTTGGCTGCAGAGGTGGCCACAAAGGCCACCAGCATCCTTGCCTGTTTCAGAAATAGTGTGGCCAGCAGGACTGGGGAAGTGATCCTCCCCCTGTACTTAGCACTGGTGAGGTAGCACATTGAGTCCTGTGTTTAGTTCTGGGTCCCTCATTACAATACAAGACGAGGTGCTGGAGCGTGTCCAGAGAAGGGCAATGGAGCTGTAGAAGGGTCTGGAGCACAAGTCTGGTGAGCAGCTGAGGGAGCTGGGGGTGTTTAGTCTGGAGAAAAGAAGGCTCAGGGGAGACCTTATCACTCCCTACAACTACCAGAAAGGAGGATGTAGCCAGGTGGGTGTCAGTCTCTTCTCCCAGATAACAGGTGACAGGATGAGAGGAAATGGCCTCAAGTTGTGCCATGGGAAGATTGGATATTGGGAAAAATTTCTTCACTGAAAAGGTGGTCAAGCAATGGAGCAGGCTGCCTAGAGAAGTGGTGGAATTTCTGTACCTGGAAGTGTTAAAAAAATGTGGATGTAGGTACTTAGAGACATGGTTTGGTGGTGGATTTGGCAGTGCTGTGTTAATGGTTGAACTTGATAACCTTAGAGGTCTCTTCCAACCTTAACAATTCTATAATAGTTGAATTTGGCTGGCTGTATGCTGAACAGCATGCAGTGAAGATAATTTCCTGTCCTTGGGAAATGCTCTTGACATCCTAGTAACTTCCTTGCCAGCACCATACCTCTACAGATACTGCAGGTAGCTTTGAGAACACATCAGACCTACCTCTCATGCTAGCTCTTCCCTTGTGGCAGGCTCACCTATTAAACATCCCTGAAATAACAGCATACTGACACTTTGAAAACTTAGCCCTTTCCAGGCGATCACAATTGAAGTTAATTTTCTCCACCTCCAGCCAGGAAGAAAGTAGCCAACAATGGAGAGATTTTACAGTTAGTGTATAATACGTACATTTCAAAATAGTATCATTAGTTTTGTTCTCTCAATCCAATCCACATTTCTTTAAGCTAATGATCAAGTATTGTCATGAACACTTGAAGCCCATGTTTAGTCAAGTGAGGATTGAGAAACAGTTGTAGGATTAGATCTCTGTAACTTGCTTTTCAGAATAATCCTAGTTTTGAAAGACTTCTTCGAGTCAGTAGTTAACTAGAATGGTTCCAGTGCAAAAAACTTCATTTGAATTAATCCAGGTGGAAGGAGACTGGAGAATAAAGAAGAAAGGAATGGGTGCTTGTGGTAACATTTGATAAAAGTCTTTCTGCCACAGAATGAGTCAAAGGCACAGCAGCCTGATGAATTTGGGTAACATATACCTGTCAGCAGAATGCCTTTTGCAAAGGCTTCATGAAAATATATGTATTTAGCATGAACTGTGGGTAGGAATCAAAGTAAATGTGCTCATTTACTGAAATCTTTTATTCCTTTTACTCTGCCTTGTTTTAGTAAAAGGAGGAAGAATCTGGAATAGGTATAAGGCAATTGTTAAAGATGTGTTAGGAGGGTTGGAGGATGAGCAGAAGAAAGTATTGGCAGTGAGCAAACACATCAGGAAATTTTCATTATCGAGTATAATTGGTAAGACAAAAAACTTGGCTATTAACTCAAAGACCTTGATAAATAGAAGATAAATAGGACAGGAGAGGACCACCTGAATGATCAACTGCTTCTCCTACAGGACCAGGGAACCTGTGTACCAAATACTTGGTTCAGAGGAAAATATTTACTCCATACACACAATGGCATCCCAGTGTCTGACCCAATTTACAGTGTGTCAGAGGAGGAAAGATCATTGTCACAGGAAAGAGTTTGGTAAGCTAGAATATTTTGATGTTCCCACAAGTGCAGAACTATCAGTCCAAGCCAGAAGAGAAATTCCTTCGTGACTCAACTCTGGCAGTTGGTTTAAACCTGCACAGGAGTTAGAGATCAGATGCTTGCAGTGTTTCTTAGTAACTAGAGAATTCAGCCTCCCTGCTAACATCCTGTCTCTTGCTGTAGCCAGTTTCCATAGCTTCAGAAGACAGAGAACATTCAGGAGCATCACATAAAGAAAAACTGAATATATGCAAAGAATGGTAGGAAATAATTTCTACTCCTTTCTGGAGCCACCAGAAGGTTTAAGGTTACTACAGCCTTACCAGATGAAGAAATTAAAGCTGCTGATCCAAGATGTGACACTGGTTAATTGAGGGATAACTGAAACGTGGTATAATAGTGTTCAGAAGCAGGAAGAACATGAGCTATTAAAAAAAAAAATACCCAAACCAACATGATGGCACCCTTTAATGTTACAGACTGAATAGAGTAATAGAATAAAAATAACATTTTCTGAATAAAAGAATAAGAGGGCATAATGTGAGCTTAACAGGGTTGCTTTAAGACAAGGTGACATTGGGTAAAGCCAGTGTATGTTGTGTGGTGGGAGTCAACTGTACTGCAACCCAAACCAGATTTGAATATTGAAAAAGCATCTGTCAAGTTATTTGGAAGTTACATTTTGGCTTCCACAATGTAGGCTGGAAAACAAATGCCCCTGAAAGTGTTTAAGTACATGTATTCTCTCATAAGGGAAGTAACAAATTTCTTGGCAATATTGAGTAACCACAACAAACAGTAAGAGTAGTGGGAGAGACCTGCCTGCAGGAAATAACCGAGTAAACTGATCACAACAGAACTCACACAGAATGAATAGATCAGGAGGATAAATTAAAGGATGTTTGCAACAGGAATTCCCTATTTGAGAAGAACAGACTTTCAAAAGCTTAGCGAGTAATCTGGCCCACAGAACTCAGGTATATAAATGCTAAGTATCAGTACAATGAACAGTAGATGGGGGCTAAAAATACAAATGCTATCTGAAAGTCATATTCACTGCAAGAGAAATCTAAACAGACCATCCTAGATAGAAAAGGATCAGTAATCACCTCTAAATGAAAAGAAAGAATACTAAAGAAGAGAAAAGGCAGTTCTCTAAGTAGTAAATTAAGATAGTTTTCTTGAAGATTTGCATCTCAGTTGAATTCACAGTCGAATATTTTCTTGAAGATTCATGGTGCATCTTCTCTGTGTATTTCCTGAAATTTAATAACAAATGAACATAAAATCCAGCTTTTCCACCAGAGAGGACAAAGCTTTTTCGCTACCTAACAATGTGGTTTTCTTGATTTTTCTCCTGACTGACAAGTCTTAGGACCTTTCCGCCACACCTGCCTTTCTCCACTGGCCAGAGATCCTTGATTCAACAGGCATAAACTAGGGATTGAACACGACAAAAATTGCTCAGGTTTTCTGTGCTTGTAAAGGAGACCAAGCAGTGACACACCACCGTGCTGGTGTCCTGCTGACCCGCAGCCACCAGGCTTCATTGCCGAGCTACTAGAATTCACACACACACAAATGCACGGTTCTTCCCTACGATGGGAGTACAGCACTTGGCATAAATCATTGATAACTGGCTACAGAACGCATTTGTATGTTTAACTCATACTTCAGTGTGGGAAGAGAGGAACAAGAAAAAAAATATTTCCTTCCCCTCAATGCAGTCGCTTCTGTAATAGATGAAGCAATTTCAAATGCCCACTGCTTCATTTTAATTTTTGTATCTCAGGTTAATCACTAGCATGTTCCCTGGAAACATGATCGTTCATGGCATTCTGGGGATGGATCAGAGGGACTGGATCATGTCGCAGGACTCCCCTCCCCACGCAGGGGCTGCAGAACCTCTTTGCCTTTGTGCGCCTCTCCCGGGGCCAGGCTCACCGGGACCTGTGGCAGCACTTACGTCACCTTTCAAACGCTACAACTCATCAGCTCTGCCATCGCTCCTCCGGTCGCCGGCACCGGCTTTGCTTTGGCTGCGCGGGGCTGCGGAAGCACGGCGACACGGCCTGTGGGCCATAGCCGCTCCAAGGGACCTGACGGCCCGCGGAGCGCCAGGCCCGCCATACACAGCCCAGCTTGCGGAGCGGCTGGCGGCACCCCTACACACAACGGAGGCTCCGGCGCCGGGCCCGCAGTGGCTGCCCTCTGTGGCCTGCCGCCGTCCCGTCCGCTCCCGTCCCGTCTCTTGTCCCCGGCGGGGCGGGCGGGATGTGCCACTCCGGGCTCGCCTCCGCTGGAGGCGCAGCTGTCCGCTAGGCGGCGCTGCCGGCGCTGCCACCCGCCCCGCGGGGCGCTCTGGCGCGGCGCTCACGCTCCACTG
>VZRS01004681.1:170345-230025 GCA_013398055.1 Ifrita kowaldi
AGCCATCGCAGGCTCATTTCCCCCCGCCCCAGCCGTCCTTGCCCCCGCCCGCCGCTGCCCAGCCGGAGGCCGCGCAAGGTGCCGCCAAGGAGGGCGGTGGCACGGAGCAGCCGGACCCCTCCACCATGACTCCCCAGGTAAGGCGGCCCGGCTGGCAGCGGGCAGTCGAAGGGGCAGCGGTGGCGATGAGCCGCTGGCAGGTACGGGGTGTTGCAAAGGTCCCTGAGTAAGGGCAGTTAATAAACACAGCGTATTTGCATAATACTGAAAGGATTTGGATGCAACTCGTGGAAGTCTGGTAATGGCACAGCTCAGGGGAAGCTTCATAAATGCTGATTTATCCAGTGGTGGTGGTAGGGATGTAGCAAGTTGTCATTTCTCAAGAAAAATTGTTTAGGGAAAAGTGTAAATCCTGGCTGACTTTAGTTTTCTGGAGCGTGTGTTGGTCTCTGGAGAATGTATTCCAAAGTACAGCATGTGGGCAACCTGCACCTAACCCCTGTTGGCTTTGTCTAGCCTGTTGGGAGATGCAGCAGTCTGTTTGCTTGTTGTACATTGCAGGATGAGTGCCACTTGTCTTAAGTCATTTCTTTATTTAGTTTTCTTAAGGGATTGAGTTGCAGTTGTCTGCCTGATCAGTGTGGAATTGTGACTCTTAATCTTATCTCACACAGTTAAAGCTGCAAAAACGTTTCTGTTGCCCTCTACTTAGACTTAAATCTGCATTTTGTGCTACATGTGCTTGATCTTCCAGTATAAAATTGCATAGGGCATTGGAGGGAAATGTTCTGAAATGCTTTGAGGTGAAAAATTATTATTGTCGTGGGTTTGTTGTGTGTACACTAGGGCCAAAATACTGCAAAATGTTTGCACCCTTCATCTAAATGAGACCAGTTCCAGTGAACTTGATGGAACCATTCATCTGCATTGTCAGGGACAATCCAGGCTTAAGGTTAAGCATGCACAGTGAGGCACATGTGTTGAGGCCCTCCGCTGTGTACATGGGTCAGGCAGATACATTGAGGCTTTTGCATGGGTTTAGAGTTATGTGAATGAGATTGACCTGCAAGAACAAAATTGAAGTGCATGCTTTAAAATTTCTTTATTTAAATTTATTTTTTTGGCAAATTGATTTTAGGATTCTGATATGAAGCTAGGTTTGCAAAAATCCTGTTGTGTTGTATTGAAGTCACTGACACTTGAAATTTGCTAATTGCTGGGACACCTTTTTAATTGTATCTATGTAAATTTCAATTTTACATTTGTGCCGTATTACTAATTACTGCCTGGCTTTCAGTTTTACTAGTGCTTTCAGTTCATTTCACTTAATTTTATGAAGGTTTTGGACAGTACTAATTAATCTTTTACAGTGATAACAACAAGACTTAATTTTTTAATGACAGAACCAAAACCTCAAAAAGTCACGTGTAGAAAGTGGTGTTAATTTGGTATTGAGACAGCTTGCTGACTTCTTAAATTATTGAGCTCGGTAATAAAACAGTAAACACTCTCCAGAAGAGTTGCAAGTAATGGATTATTGTGGTGTGCACATGGATGCAGCAGAACACTGTTGAAGTTTACATTGTCTGGTTTATGAGTGTATATACAAACAGCTGCTATCTTGAGTAGTTTGCTTGCTCTCATTCACATTTCAGTGTTAATTCAAAAGGAATATGATACTTTTCTGGTCATAAATTTGTTACAATAGATTGATACGATTTTGGCTATCTTAGGCTGTAAAATGAGACACAATTTGGAGTAACAAGTTCTTACACAATAGGAATAGGAAAAGCTAAGTGTAGTGATGCTTTCATGTTAGTAAGCTAAGTGTAGTGATGCTTTCATGTTAGTAATCTGAAAAGACGAGTGAAGAAACAGTAATTTGTCATTTGTAGTATCCTGTTAAGCCATTGTTTAAACCGGCAATTGAAAGCCATTCTTTCTATTCTCATCCCACAGTAACAGTGGCTGCAGACAAATACATCCGTGTTTTTCTCTTAACTCAGAAAATATTATGCAATTTGCCATGAGTTGGTGTTTTACTGTTTTCCTTTGCTGTCTAAGATGCTGTTCTTTGCCTTGACAGTATCGTGAGTTTAGCGTAGTTTCTTCCATAGGTATATAGTTGGATTAAATTGCTAGATTCTTGTCAAGTCCAGTTAAAATAACTGTGGTATTCCCTTAATGTTCCATCTGATACTTGAGTAATGTATGCTGCTATTTGTTTCCTGTGTCACAGAATGGGTAAGGTTGGAAGGGACCACAGTGGGTCATCTGGTTCAACCTCCCTGCTCAGGCAGGGTCATCCCAGAGCACATGGCACAGGGTTGTGTATTCCAAACAGTTCTTGAATATCTTCAGTGAGGGAGACTCCCCAATCTCTCAGGGCAGTCTATTACAGTGCTCAGTCCCCTGCATGGTAAAAAAGTTCTTCCTCATATTCAGGTGGAACTTCCTGTGCATCAGTTTCTGCCCATTGCCCCTTACCCTGTTCCTTGGCACCACCAAGAAAAGCCTGGATCCTTCCTCTTGGCACCCTCCCTTCAGATACTTGTATGCATTGACAAGGTCCCCTCTCAGTTGTCTCTTCTCAAGCCTGAACAGGCCCAGCTCCCTCAGCCTTTCCTTATTAGAGAGAGATGTTCCACTCCCTTGGCATCTTCATTGCCCTCCACTGGACCTGTTCCAGGAGCTGCACATCTCTCGTTTACTGAGGAGCCCAGAACTGGACACAGCACTCCAGATGTGCCTCACCAGAACGGAGTAGAGGGGCAGAATCACCTCCCTCAACCTGCTGGCAGTGCCCTTCCTGCTCCAAGTATGTGTGGGTACATCTGTACCCATAAATAGGCATTCATCTACATCTGTTAAAGCTGCCTTGGCTTTACCACCTCACCATTTAGCAGACTGCTGCGCTCTTTAAACAGGCCTTTTGTTTTATAGAGGGTGCTAAACCATTCTTTTGCAATCTTCACCCAGAAAGGACCTAGTGTCCTCCAAAATAGGTATTATGTTATGGCCTAGAGTCATCTATATTAACTTTGGAGTAGTCTTTTGGTGTGGACTTTGCATTAACGTTTGGTTGTATGTTGTGTAGTCAGGAGCCGAAAATGCTGGTTTTAGTGTTCCTGTAAAATGCAACAGGATCTCTTGGTCAGCCAAAGATGGAAAAAGGCCTGTGTTGATGCTGGTGTTTTCCTTGGGCTTAAGGATTATAATTGAACTTGAAGAACGACAAGTCCAGTTGAATGACAAGTCATTGTGAGGAAGTGAGCACTCAAATAACCGAACTCTTCATCATGAAGAGTTTTCTACACTAGCACTTCTGTTTTGCTCCGACTAAGCTGTAAAAATCTACCCTTCTGCTTTTCTCATGCTTTTCAGATAGCACAGTAATAGATGTCACTGACTCATCTGCTGAAAATAATAGGTAATAATATTATCATAGCTCTGAGAAGCCCATGTCATATTATGAGTTCTAGCCCTTTGTCCAGCTGGTGGAATGAGGAGGAAACAAAATGGATCTGTGGCGACAGCAATTTTGTGGCAGTAGAACATGTGGTCACCCGTCATAGCATCTAGTACCACGATGGCAAATCATCTTATAGTGCCTTTTGAGATGGATAATTGAATCAGGTTTTGTATAGCTGGGAAAGTATGCTCCTCCCTTGAGTTGCATTTATTTCAACATGTTGTTGAAGGCTTCTGACAGAGTCCACACCGCAGTGTAAATGCGTATCTTCCACCCAAAACTATGGCAGCTCTTCTGAGACATATTCTTGTTAAAAAGATTTATGGCAGGAATAACTGCACAATCAGTTTAAGGTCTGTGAAGCATGGTCTCTCGTTTCATTTACCTCATTTCCAAGTTACAGAAGTATTTTTTAAAAAATACAGCTCCATGTTTGTGTTTCCTACCAAGAGAAAACATCATTCTTGATCTGAGCACAAGGTGGGTTTCTAGCGGAAAGTTACACTTCTTTTAAACCTGTTTAAGATGGGCAGAGTGATTCGCTTTTGAGAAATCTCATCAGACAGCACTTACTGCTTTGATGTTGTCACACTTTTGTTTTAAAATGCCTGCATCTTTTGTATTCTTTTCTGTTTCTGACTGGGCTTTATATGGGTGTTTTTTCTTAATTGTGCATGGTTGGATGGAAAGGAAAAACAAAAGGTATAAAAGATGGTGATCAGTCACAGATTCATAGAGGTGATGGAGTTGAGAGCACAAGAATGGTTGCACTAGGTTAGACCAAAAAGTACAGTATTTTATCATTCTGTCTTTGACAGCGACTAAAAGCAGATGCTAAGAGAACAACTTAAAAATTGAGGGTATAGCAGTACTTTCCTAAGATACAGGAGCTGTCTTAGCTGTAAATGGTGTATTTATTTTTAAAATATGTAGATTTTTCTGGGCTGTGTCTTGAATCCACGAAATTTTAGCCGTTGGAGAGGTCTCTAGCAGGGACTTCGGTGGCACAAGACCATGTCAGGTGAAGAGCAGCCTCCCACATATGTCTTTGCATTCATTTGATACCTGATGTTTTTCATATTGGAAGAGATACAGAACTGTTGGTTTCTTATTCAGGTCTCTTTAAGACACTGCTACTTACGTGTTGAGATACCTATCTTTTGTTTCTTACGTTAGTGGCAGCTTGCTTTTTGAAGCTTCTGTCATCTGCCTTGAGTACTCTTAATTCTACCCTGAAATATTCAAAATGGAAAGCTTATTATTTCTTAAATGGATAATTTTTTTGGGTGCAACCATATCCACTTTCCTCTTCAGCTATTGAATGAATCAGGATTAATAAGAATTCAGATGATACGTAATCCTCACTATGTACTGATTCTGATTGTTCTTTTTACTTTCCATAGCTTTGTTCAAACATTTTCACCACAATTTTTCAGCTGTTATTTTCAGTCTACTTGACGTCTGTGTTCTCTGTTCATCCACTTCATCTCTTCTGTACATTTCCTCCTTTTTCTCTTTACTGCTCACTTAGTCGTGTCTGCCATCTTCCCTTCATTTTATCTACATTAGTCTCATAAAAGTACCTGCAGTACTTAGATATAAAAAGCTCTAAAAACAGTCAGTATGGTAGTTACAGCATGTGTCGTAATTTTGGTTATTATTGCCTGTGCTCCAGATTTTTGTTAGTACTGTTTGCTATAGTTATAGAATAGTAAGCTTGTAGGGGTAAAAAGTAAATTCTGCTATGGGTTCTGTGCATCACATAGCGGTTTCTGAGTTTTGATTTGATCTTCTGACATCCATTGCAATACTGTTGATGAAGAAGTGAGTTTTTCCTCAAAACAGTTTTAAAAACTTTTCTACAGTATGATTCTAGTGACTATCATTAATTATTTTCTATTGGTTTTTTTGTGAAAACTATCTTAGAAAATGTATGTCTGTTACAGGAACAACAGCAGTACTGGTACCAGCAGCACCTGCTTAGCCTGCAGCAAAGGGCAAAAGCCCATGCTCAGGGACAGCAGCAGATGAAAAGTCCGGTAGTGAAGGATGAGCAGAGAGCAAAGTCTGAAGAAGGGAAAATGAGTGCTTCAACTCAGCAGTCTGAACCTCCTCCTCTTAATGAATCCCTGCCTCCAGCGTCCAAAGAAGATGAGTCTTCTCTTATGTCCACTGAAACTCAGGTCGGCTTTGGAAAGTGATGCTACTCCATTTGTGTCCTAGACAAGCCAAAACTGCAGGAAAATGAATGCCATCAAATTCTCATGTATACTTTGTAACAATAACTAAATGTTGTGGTCTTAAAAAAAAAAATCTGCTAAAGCTGCACCAATTAGAAAATACACTTCTTGTATATAGAATTACATATTCACCCACACATGCACCAGGCAAGTCTGAGCTGACTCCCCCACGTCTTCCTCAACATTGTCATCTTTGTCTGTGAGAACACCTCATGATATTGAAGTGCAAGATCAGATACTCAGTAGTTGAGGAATGCTATGTTTAAGAAACTATTTCTTAATTTCTCTCTGGCAGTTTGTGAGTTCTGGCTCCCCTTCTCCTTGTGTTTTTAAGTTGGTCTGAAAGTCAAGAATTTTGCACAGAGGTTTTTTTGTCAGCATGCTCAGTAACAGTTACTGTATAGTAGATGGAGGTTGTGATTGATGTTTGACTAGATTACTGCAGGGTAGTGCATTACCCTGCAATAGGTGCTCCATTTTAACTTGCAGCATGCAGATTCCTACAAAGTGGCAAAAATAATGCACTTGGAGTTACTTTACCTCATTGTGAAAAACCACTGTTTCTCATTACATTTCCTGTGAGCAACAGATAACAGATTTTCATTAATCTCTTTCCTGTAGGTAGTTTCTTTATGTATGAATAACCTAATTGTCATCAGCCTAACCTTTAGTTAGACTGTTCACATTAAGAAAAGATGACATAAAAATCAGCTTTCCAGAAGCTGTGGGTGGCCGGAACACTGAAATAGGGTGATAAAGTAAGGAGCAGTGAAAAAGTTCTGGTAAAATGTGTAGTCACCAAGTGTATTTTTTTTTCTGACAGTAGCAACTTCCCTTTATTTATAGTATTTACCTTTTTCTATAGCTCAATATTGAACCTCCTGATGACCCTGAGGAGGATTTGAGGTTGCAGCAATTGCAAGCGGCAGCAGCTCAATGGCAGCAGCACCCCCATCACCGGGTTGGATTTCAATATCAGAGAATAATGCAGAAGCATGCTCAGTTACAGCAGATAGTACAGCAGTATCAACAGATCATGCAACAGCCTCCACACTTAGAGGTGAGACACTAAGGAGGTGGTGTTTGATATGCATCCTGGGCGACCCAGCACTCATGGTCTGCTGAAAAATACGTAGTTGAATAATTTGTGATAGTTGGCTCATTTGTCTAGCTACTTTTTCTGCTTGGGTAGAAGTTTATATCCACTTTCCCTACTGTCACTCAACTTCAGAATGAAAACAGCCTTGACAGATGGCGATGAAGCTTCAGTAGGATGAGAAATACAAGACTTTACACTTCTTGTAAGATTTTTCAGATGTACCTGGGTGATACAGGAGCAAAGCTGAACACAGTATTGAATTTACTCAGCTTTGAATGTTTTACCACTGGAGAAACAGTTCAGAAAGGTCAGGTAGACAGATGATTGCACAGAGTAATTTGGAAGCTGCTCTTTTTTACAAAAATGAATATGTTCAATGATAAATATAAATGCCAAAAATAGGCAGTAAATGTAATTAAGAAAATCACTGTCTCACATTATTTTTAACTCAAATAATCAGTTGCAACCAATGTTGTAATCTTTAAGCTTTTAAGTAGAATTTTATTGCTGTATTAGAAGGTTGAGTCAGCTTTTACTGGGTTGGTAGAGTTTGTACATTAAGCATTTCTTTGTAGTTTGGGCTGACTGTTTTTTTTAAAAAAAATCTCTTCAGGTAAACCTTAAAAATCTCAGACAAGATCAAGCCATGAATATTGTGATATCTACATGTAATGAAAGACAGAACTCCTTGAAAGAAGCTTCATTGGGCAAATAAGAAGATCTGGCAAAGGCTTAGAGAAAAATAATTGCAGACAGCTGAGGCAATTCTGAGAGGTTAAGAGCAAAAACTGAAACCTTGAGAAGTCACATAGTGTGTACATGTGAAGAGTGATTTCAGCTTTAGCCACTGTTAGGATCCAGTAATAATACAGTTTATACAGATTATAGGTTTCTTCAGCTGTCCTGTTGAAGTCTCCTATACATATATCTAGTATCTAGTCATAAAATGTGAAGATTTTCAAAATGTCTTGAGATGTCACTGTTGGTGTTTGCTTTTGTTTCAATGTAGTTCTTCCTCAAGCTTGTGGCCAAGTCATCAGAAATTGTGATATTACAAGTGATACTGAAATATGTGGCTTTGAGAGTAACTGACTATCTAAGGTATTTTGAACCTGTTCTTGTCATCTCATTGCAGACAATGTCAGTGGACATGCAGCTGCGACATTATGAGGCACAGCAAAAACAGTTCCAGCAGCTTCATAAAGATTGGGAGCGATCAATGAACCAACAGTGGCAGCATCAGCTTCAAACCTACCCTCACAAAGACCAGCTTCAAGAGTATGAGAAACAGTGGAAAGCATGGGATGAACAGATGAAGGTCACTCAGTCCCATCTGCAGGAAAAAGTGACCTCACTCCAAAATCTGAAGAATCAATATCCTGCAAATGTTTCGCTGCCACCTCCATTTATTCCATATTCTCAAACTGGTCAAGGTGGCATTCCTATTATGCCTCCAACTTTACCTTCAACTACACCTCCACTGGTCCCCCCGCCTCTCCCTTCTGTTTCTCAGTTATCCAATTCCTCTGTCCCTTCAGGATCCAGTTCTCAAAGCAGTCAAGCTACTGAAACACCAAGGCCAGCTCTCCTTCCCACCCCTGGTACCTATGCGTCAAAAATAGCTAGTTCAACTAGCTATTCACCTTATCATTCTCAAGTAGGTTCATCCTTTGGCTCATCAGATCATGGAAAGTCTCAAGTTCATCTTAGTAAACAAACTGTGTCTGTTTCATCTGAACAACAGTGTGGGGAACTGAAAGGCACTTCTGCAGTGTCTTCGACACACACACCTATTGTGCAGGATAAACCAGTGAGGTCAGGTGGATTGCTTCCAGATCCTCCCAGATCAGCGCGTTTTGAAGGCCCTAGAGGCCCTAGGTAAGAATGTTTTTGTTCGTTGATAGGTATTCCAGGCTACAAGATTTGCAGTGATTTATTAAGAAATTAAACATATATCTTATTCTCAGTTCTTTTTGAGGTTGTGTTAAGTGTGTACTTGTTCGGTGGAGGTTTTGTTTTTAATGTATGTACACCATGCTCTCTGCATTTATATTTTTAAAGCGAGGATATCTAGATGTCTTTGACCTGAGCATAGTCTAGGGTAGATTGCTTTTTTTTTTTTTTTGGTAAAGTGCTTGGGGATGCTGCCGCCTTTTCATTCCCAGAGACACAATGCTCCTTCTTTGAAAATAGGAAAGCTGTTGTAAATACTCAATATGTCTTTGCTGATTTTCTACCTGCTATACAATTTAATCCAAGATCTTGTTTTTTGAATGTTTTTCTTTAATACATGATATCAGGTTGCGAAAATGACATCTGTTCTGTCTGGTCATTAGTTCGAGATGGGTTGGTGTGGTGTCTGCTGAATCAAAGGACAGTGGTGCTCTGTTCTATTTTGTTTCTATCATTGCATACTCTGCTAGACTTTACAATAATATCTTCATGGTTATTTCCCTTCTCTTTGCTTCCAAAGTGCTCTATCATGAATAGTAATTTGTGAATTGCTGGCAAAGTACATGAGCTTTATATAAATGAATCATTTTCTGCCTCCTGATAGTTTAAAAAAAGTGTTGTTTCTGTTTCTGGGGATTTGTTGGACGTACAGTTCTGACCAGACTGTTTCCATGACTTGATAGTGCATGTCTTTTATGTGTGTTAGTTTAGAGTTCAGTCGTATCCGGTGATAGGCACAGGATGCAGTTGTCTTTCTGGGCTGTGAGCAGACATTTTTGTTCATGTCCAGCTTTTCATCCACCAGCACCCCCAAGTCCTTCTTGGCAGGGCTGCTCTCAATCCTATCATTGCCCAGCCTGTGGTGAAACCAGGGGCTGCCCTGACCCAAGTGCAGGACCTTGTACTTGGCCACAAGAGGTTCCCATGAGCCTACTTCTTGAACTTTTCCAGGTCCATCTAGATGGCATCCTGTCCATCAGGCATGTCACCCACACCGCTCAGCTTGGTGTCACCTGCAAACTTGCTGAAGGTGCACTCAATGGCACTGTCTATGTCATTGATGAAGATGTGAAATAGTGCTCATCCCAGTCGTCTGAGGGACACCAGTTGTCACTGATCTCCGTCTGGACGTTGAGCCATTGTCCACTACCCTCTAGATGTGACCATTCAGCCAATTCCTCATCCACCAAGTACTCCCATCCATCAAATCCATATCTCTCCAATTTAGAGAGAAGGATGTTGTGGAGGTCCATATCAGAGGCTGTAAAGAAGTCCAGATAGATGACATCCATAGCTCTTCCTTTATCCCCTAGTCACTCCATCATAGAAGGCCACTGGGTTGGTTAGGCAGGACTTGCCCTTGGTGAAGCCATGCTGGTTGTCTCCAATGACCTCCCTGTCCTCCATGTGCCTTAGCATAGCTCCTGGGATGATCTTGCCAGGCACGGAGGTGAGACTCACACATCAGTAGTTTCCAGGGTCCTTCTTTCTACCCTTTTTTAAAATGGGTGCAGTGTTTTCCCAGTCCCCAGGTACTTCACATGACTGTCACCATTTTCCAGATATCATGGAGAGTAGCTTGGTAAGTATGGTAGCAAATTCCCTGAGTATTCTGGGATGTATCTCATCAGGTCACAGAGACTTACATATATTCAGGTTCTTCAGGTCATTGTGAACCTGATTTTCTCTTACCATGGGAGTGACTTTGCACCCCTAAGTCCCTGTTTTGCAGTCGATCCACTCAAGAGGCATAGGGTTGTCAGTGAAGACTGAGGCAAAAAAGTTGTTGAGTATCTGAGTCTTTTCCTCATGCATCGTTACCAGTTTGCCAGTCGTTTTTGTCCGAGGGGTACACTTTCTTTGACCTTTCTTTTCTGGCTGACATACCTATAGAAGCCCTTCTTGGAACTCTGCATCCTTTGCAAATTTCAGCTTGAGCCATGCTTCGGCCTTCCTGACTCATCCAGTGATGTACAACTGTGAATCCCAAACATCCAAGCAACTTGATTTTAGACATGGGTTCTCTGTTTTGTGTAAAATTAATCTATAGGATTTTAATATGACATGTTCATTTGAATAGAATTTCTATTGTGTCATCTGTAGATTTGATGGACCTCGAGGAAGAGGATATGACAAATTTGAAGGCTCAAGACAGAGAGGACCTCGTTTTGACTCGCAGCGCTCGGAAGGATACAGGCCACGTTTTGACCGACAGAATACAGATGGACAGTCTTCAAGTAGGTGGGGCTCAATCCCACGAGGACCAGCAGGACAATTTTATACAACAAATGCATCACATGGACACGGTTCCCGACCTAGCGGTCCACGGTGGATGGGGCCCAGGCCTCATTTGGGACAGCAGCAGCAGCAGCAGCAGCAGGCACAGACAGACTCGCAGTCAGAAAGCAAAGAACCTTTTACAGACACAGCTGGTGATCAGCAGTCTGTAAGCAGAACAGAGCCCACTCCCGACGCACAGAGTGCAGGTCCCATTGAGCCTGTCCCAAGTGAGGACCTGACAGACACTCCACAGGAAGCATCCAAACCTGAAGTCAAAGAACCTAGTTCAGACCCTCCTAAAAAGTGGACATGGAGTTCACATGATCCCAACCAGCAAGTAGAAGAGTCCAAGGCACCCACCCCCCCTATTCAGAACCAGAATACAGTAACCCCTGTAACAGGAAATCAGGATTTGGATTCACCAGATGGCCAGTTGACTGCTTCAGATAGCACCCAGGGTCTACCTGGACCGGAAAGCAGAGGAAAAGGGCCATTTATGCATGAAGATAGAGGAAAGGGACCAGGAAGCAGAGGAAGGGGCCGTGGCAGAGGGCAGGGGGATGGCCGCGGCTGGGGAATGGGCCGTGGCAGGGGGATGGGAAGGATGGATGGTGGCCGAGGAATGGGAAGGATGGACGGTGGTTGGGGAATGGGCAGGGTGGATGACGGCCATGGCCGGGGAGTGGGCAGGATGGATGATGGCCGTGGTAGAGGATATGTATACAGAGGCAGAGGGCAGGCTAGGCAGGCATCCATCCGTGGCAGGGGAATGTTCAGGAGAGCAGGCAGCAGGGAGAGGATGCCAGATAGACGGTCAGGCAGCAGGGAGAGGGTGCCAGATGGACAGTCAGGCAACCGAGAGAGGGGACTGGGTGGACGGTCAGATAGCCACGAGAGGATATTCTCTAACCGAGACAGAGAGCTACCTGGACGGACAGGCAGCTGGGACAGGGGACAGGCAGGAAGCCGGGAGAGAGGCCCTGTCAGACGGGCCTGTAGCCGAGAAAGAGAGCCCATGCGAGGGGCAGGTAGCCGAGAGAGGGAGCCCATGCGGCGGGCAGGTAGCCGCGAGAGGGACCTGGTCAGGCGGGCGGGTAGCCGGGAGAGGTGTCCCATCAGGAGGGGAGATAGTCATGAGAGGGAAGCAGGAAGGTCTGAAGCAGGCAGTATGGGTAAACCCATTCACCTAGGAGATGACCCTGACAAATTGCCTCCATACCATCGAGATGAAACGTTCAGGGGTTCTTGGGGTCATGAAGATGATACAATGCAGGAGGAATTTCCTTTAGATAGTCAAGATGACCCATCTTTGGAGCATGAGCAGTTGGATGACTGGGAGAGAGAACAATACTGGAGAGATCACAACTCTGATTATCAGGATGATTCTGTTGATGCATATGACAGAGATGACAGGTTGCAATCCCACCATTCACTGCCTCCATTATCTCCCCTACCACCACTACCTCCTTTATCATCTGATCACGACAGACGGGATTCGTGGTGGGATGACTGGAAAAGGCCAAGAGAAAGGGAAGTAGAGAGGGATCTAGATAGAACAGGAAGATCCTCAGATATTTATGATCAAGATTTAGAGAGAGAATGGGATAGAGATTGGGACATGAGACCTATGGATGACAGAGAAATGGGAAATCGTGACCTGGATATCCCCCCTCTACCACCATTACCACCCCTTCCACCTCTGGACAGGTATCGTGAAGATAGGTGGAGGGATGATAGGAACAGAGATCATTATGACAGAGATCTCCGAGACAGGGGGGAGCTTAGGATTCGAGAGTATCCGGAGAGATACGACACATGGCGGGAGAAGCAAGACTACCTTCCTGAAAGGACTGACTGGGAGAGGGAACGCTTGTCAGATAGGTGGTATCCAGATGATGGAGAGAGACTGCGGTCTTTGGATGACCACTCAGATTCATCCCTTCCTCCGCCTTCACATTCCTCTGATATGCTGGGAGCAGATTCAAACCTGGACTCCGACCAGTCCTTGGGAGGAGTGATGGTCCTAAGCCAAAGACAGCATGAGATAATTCTGAAGGCTGCCCAGGAGCTCAAAATGCTTCGGTGAGTTGCCTGGTTCTGTGATTTTGAATAGGAATCCCATTCTGTGGGATCCATTTAAACCAACACAGTAATGGCTTCATTTCTTTCACCCACAGCATGATAGTAGGAGCTCATGTAAGTTATTTGGAATACCTTTATCACAGCTTTTGTAGATGGACTTTTTTTTCTTAAATAGATGATTGTCCCTTTTGCCCTGGATATGGCATTCCCTGTATGTTACTCTCCAGGAAGAGATCTGTCCCATCACCTGACCAATCTTTTTGTTATCCTCAAAATAACCTGTGGATAATTGCTTTTCAGTCCTTTTGGTGGTGTCAGATGAGCTTAATGATAATTGCTTCTTAATACTTACCCCTCAAGACCTACATTAATGTGGTTCTTAAGACCTATTAGATTTTTTGGATATTGCTCACTTTTTAGTTAAAACATAGGTGGGTTTTTATATGGGTTTTTTTCAATGCTTTCTTATTTGAAACCCAGTATTGTCAGTGAACCATTTTGTCAAATTTGGTTGATATGAAGTTCTGGGAATCAGCATAAAAGGAATGATATACCAATTAGGAGGATATGAACACAGGAGTTCATCAAGACCCCATTTTTATAAAGCAGTTACTAGACTTCCTAAGGCTCTAATAAGTGTTTATTATGAAGTTAGTAATAGAAGAGACTGGGCTGTATGAGGCTTTGAACAACCTAATCTAGTGAAAGGGGGTTGGAACTAGATGATTTTTGACATCCCTTCAAGCCCAAACTATTTCATGGTAGAGATGTTTTGCACTTTTCTTCAGGCTGTTTTGTTTTCAGACTCGTAAGATTGCTTCTATCCCATCATCTGTCCCATCTGGAAGGTCTTAGTTGCATGCCAAAATGTAATAAAATTTTTTTTTTGAAAAGGGAGAACTTTTATTCTGAATAATTTAATCATTCACTGCAATTAGATTAATTCAGCAGTGTTAGTAACTGTGAAATCTGTGTTATAAAGTAGTATTTGCTAAAAGTTTGGAGAAATAGATTATTTTCAGCTTCCTGACTTTCCCATTGCCTCAGTTGCCAGGCATATATTTTGCTGTTTATTGTGACTAGCTGCAAGCCAGTGGACTTCGGCTAAGGACTGTAGTTTGGGAATCACTATTAGAGTGGGTTATTTAATAGGGCTGAAATATTTTAAACATAGGCACTAAAATATTTTGTGTAAAAAGTAGTTACATATACATCTTTCTAAGCCAGTAATAAGGGGAAATATAAACATGATACTGATTTTTAATAGAATATGCGGGTAATCTTAAAATTAGTTACACTGGTACTTCTCATTAGGTTCTTATAGGCAGGTGATCTAAGTCTGAACAGTAGGAACAACTTCATGGAGATTACTTATTAATTTTTATGGGGATTTTTTGAGCCAAGAGTTATACCAGTAGTGTGGTACATAACTGCTTTCATCTCCAAAAGTAAAACCTTCCTCTGGCTTTGCTTTTATTGTATGTAAAACAGCATACTCTCAGCTGCAGACTGTTCTATATTTGTGATCTAGTGTAGTGCTCAGTTTACTCGTTGTACTTACAAAGCGCTGAGAATTCTTTTCTTTGAGCCAAGTTCCCCTTCTGCTGAACACTGAACAGATGCATTAGTAGTTAGGGTGGTTTCTATTATATCCTGTTACAGAGGGATCCCATGCTTAGTTGTTATTTAGAAACTACTTCAATACACAGAGTAATTAGCAATTGAAAAACCTAGATTAAAAAATGCTAACAAAAACTGAAGGGAAAGGAAATCATATTCACTAGAACTTCGTCATCCAGTGATTGTTGTACTCACAGCTGAACCTGGTCTCTGCTCTGGAGACTATGTATTGGTTGTATATTAAATAGCATTTTGGTATATAAACCAAAGAAGCAAAAGTTAGACTCACTGGTTTTTATATATTGGAGTCTCTTGTGCTTTGTTGACCTCAATCCTGTTACCATGTGAATCAGAGCAAGTAAATGAGAGCACTTAAATAGGCATTTCCAAGGGGCTTCTTGCTTGCAGAAGGTGTTGACAGGAGCTAAAAATCCAGCTTTGCTCTTTACTGTTCAGATGGAGTGGTTCTGGTGAAGCACCAAAGCATAACTGCATAACTCAGGAAACTTGTGATCAAAAAACATGCAGCTAATACACTAAATGCCTCCATGGTTAGGGGGATGTGAAACAGGGATTTCTGAATTGCAGCAGAAAGCCTGCTGTGTCCTTTTCTTCTTTTGGCTTGGCCTCTGATGCTAGTGTTATATATGTTTTCACCATGAGCATTGATTCCTTTAATTTTTCATTTAAGCTATAGACTGATAACACTTTCTTATGATGCATGTGCAGAGAGCAGAAAGAACAGCTACAGAAATTGAAGGAGTTCAAACCTGACATTTCCACACAGGACTCTCCAAGATCACAGAACACAAGCACAAGGCCAGGTGCCTTTCAGGTAAATTCATCTTACATTAATAACATGTTGATAGTAATTACTATTTATGTGTATGTTGAACCAATTCTACACACTGATGGTCAAATTTCTCTGTGGAATGCCTCCCCAGCAATCCTTACAACCTCAGCTATCTTCTGTTGAGGCAAAACAACTTCTTAGTTTCTTTAAATTTTCCTAAGCCTTTTCTGCTCAGTCAGTCCACCTGTCTTCTGAGTATGACCCATCAGGGATGGTGGCGCATGAGGTTCAGCATTCTAGACTGCAGTGGGATGATGTGCAAGAAGAGGTGAGCTCTTCCAAAGCAGGGATGTAAGGTTCACAAGAAGATTCTGCTTTTCCTTGCTTTAAGTTCTTTCAATTTGCACTGCTTTTCCTGCTTCAGGAGCTATCTCCTCTTTGAAGTTGGAAAAATTTGAGGATACGCCAATCAGAAATTGAGATACTTCTATGTAACATGGGCATTAGCCTTCTGTTTGCTGTTTTTATTTGGAGTTCTTACTACCTTCTAGAATATCATAAAGTGCATGAAAACTCATGTTTGTGTACCTCCATCCTGTTGTGATGCAGCTACTCTTCTACTGCTTAATATCCTGTGTAGTTCTGGGAACTCTTCTCAGATATTTGGGTTTTTTGATAATTCAGAAATCGACCAAACTTCTGCAGTCATGCTAACTCGGGTTTGTAAGTCCTTCCTAGAATGAGTCAGTAGTTTTGTTAAATGTGTATTGGAGGAGATATCTGAGTTGGTGCACAATCTTTATTCTGCATCACATCTTAACCCCAAAGTTACTCATACCAATAAACTTAGCCATAAGGTCTTCTGGGTCTGGCATTTAGCCAGACCAAGCTTTTTTTGTCCCTCTGTCCAGAGCAGTGTTATGCAGTGAATGAGGCACTGCAAGGTTTTTTTTTGCCTAGGTGACCTCTTCCTTGTTTACAGTGTCTGTAAAGTAAAATAATGGAACTGATTTGCTACCAAGAACTGCAGGTATGTTGATACCTTTAGGAAGTTACTTTATTCAGTTTTGATATTTTGTTATCTCAGACTACTTCACTTATCTGCCTAGAGGTTTTCAAACAACTTTTGTCTTTCTTGGAATTCCTGCCTCCAGATATTTCTGCTGTGACTTTGAGCTGTTGTTATAGAGCTCAGCTTTGTATCTATAACCATTCTGCAGTTTTTGTTGCATGTTGCTAATAAGGCTGCCTGTAACTTGGCATCTGCTGTGATGCTGAAAAGTCTTGTAACACGTGGGATTTCTTGTGGATGTTTGGTTCATGAAGGATTTGGTTTGGTTTGGTTTGGTTTTCCACTAGGCAAGACCTTCCATTTTCTTATGTTCTTCTGATATTGATTTTATTAAGGATTTTCCACGTATTTCTGCTCTCTGTGAATTTTTCCAGTGGTTTCGGCAAAGAAACTGGCCTTATCAATCCTTTTGCATCTCACCAAGCTGCCCTACTTTCAGATTTTCAGCCGTCACACAGACAGCAGGAATTTTTGCAGGCAGCAGGAGTCTTTGGGAATAAAACAGTAGACACTTTTGAACTGAGATAGGCCTACTGGAGCTAAAATTGGTAAGGTTATTTTGAAGAAGAAAATAAGTAGTGTTTAAGCCTTCAAATAGTGAGCAAACACGAAATTAAATCAGGCCACCAGTTTTTAAAAATAGTCCTCCTACCTGTAGCACCTTGATGGAGGTACTAGAAAATGTGTATGATTTGACTACTGATTACCATTGCACTTACTGAGGATGAGAGAAGGTTAGTTTACAGATCTACATTAAAAGTGCTTTCTGCATCTAGGTCTCTTCTCAGCTATCTTCAGAGGCACCAGTAGAAGCCCAAGCTATTAAACCTTCTCCTGCTGTTATTATAAAGCCTCCCGTGTTGTTCAGACAGCCCACCCCTGTGACAAGACCAAGTGCCCCACTGGCAAGGCCTGCTACACCTATGACAAGGCCACATGCTCCAGTTTCTACTCCAACTACAACCCCAAGTCATGGTCAATCTTTAAAACCATCACCTTCTGCTGTGGAACAGGAACGCTGGGATGAGGACTCTTTCCACGGACTGTGGGACACAAATGAGGATAAAGGTGCAAATATGGAGTACGAGTTGTGTAAACAGGAGTCAATGATGCCTCCGCCTGTCTCCTCGCCTGTGAAAGTACCTGCCGTCCACACCTCCATTCCATCAGCTGTACCCGTGTCCCTTTCTCCAGTTATTCCACCAGTTCCTAAAGCACCCATCATTCAGCAAACGGTGGATTATGGCCACGGGCGAGGTGGGTATTACAGTGTATTTGATCTGTGTCAAAGAGCTAATTAGCCCTCCTGACTTCTTTTTTAAAGGAGTGTGCCATGCAAAGTGTGCATGTTCTGCAGTTGATGTGTAGACTTGTATGCATTAATGATGTAATGCTGAGCAGTGCAGTTTTAAGGAGTCTCTAACCTCTAACCAGTTATGACCCTGAGTTTAGTGTTTTTCTTAATGCTTTAGAAAGAGCTATTTCATGTTGGTGAATGGTGTATATTCCATGGCTGCTATTCCATGAATGGTGTATAGCTGTGACTGCTTCTAATAAACACAAACTGTTGGGTTGTATTTAGATTGATACTGGTACTTTCCCTTAATCCCTTTGTAGGTGAGTATGGAAGTAACTGGGCTAGAAGGTACTTTGGATGGTTACAGTTCTTAGGTGCGACTTAGTGATTTAAAGCAGAAGGTGACTGGTGTTTGCATTATTTATGTACTGCATAATGGGTGTGAGGTACCCTCTAGCCGGAGGGGGAGACATGCACCCTGTACAGTTATTTAACACATAAGTAGTAGAGGACTCTGCTTTTTAGTATTGAACTTATCAAAGCTAAAATTCAACACTAGTTTTTAAATATAATTAATCTCCCTCAATCTAAATCTTATCAGGAGTGAAATCATGGCATGAAGAAGTTCTTAAATTGTGCATTGTCATTTAAAGAGTGTTTTTCCTCTCTCTAAAGTACCATAACAAGAGTGGAAGCCGTATCTGTTCCATTAAGTAGATGTTTTACTAAAAGCTGTTAGAAAAAATATCCTTGTGAGACTTTCAGTTACTGTTCTTGACATTGCGGTAGTTCTGTGGGTTATTGAAACTTTCAGAGTGTTTTAATGTTTATAATTTTCTGACACTGCCTACTACCTGTACTCACCTGAAAAGGCAGAAGTCCCACCGTTAAGATGGATTGTTTTCCCTACACACACACAAACCCACTTCAGCCTTTAAAAACCATGGTGCTGTTTATTTATGTAAAGCTCTTTTTGCATTATCCATTAAAAGAAATTATGATAGCTTGTTCCAGTCACTTTTAATGCCACTGACTGATTACTTTTCATGAAGAGGAAAGAAGATGGAAGACATGTGTTTTAAAACCTTAATTATTTTTTTGTTTATTTTCAACCAGATATAACCACCAGCAAAGTGGAACAGATTCCATATGGGGAGAGGGTAACCCTTCGTCCAGAACCTCTACCAGACAGGCAAACATTTCAAAAAGGTAGGAGGTGCTTGGCTAGCTCTCAAACAGTTAGTTAGCTCTTAAGAAAAGTTGTAAGACACTAAAAACTTGTTCAAACTAAGTAACTCTTGTTTAAGCAAGAACCACCTCTTCAGAGGTCCATAAGAATAACAGTTTATATTGTCAAGAGGAGTACTGCAGTCAATAACTTAGCCACTTTAAACATTCAGTTGTGTAGCTCTGAGTAGGATTGCACAGTGTGGTTGTCTGTTACAGTTTGGAAGAGAGATAATGTCTGATTAAGTCCATCCTGCCTCACATACCATGTGTTTCTATGTACTTTTCTTGCACTCTTGCCTGTTGCTGCCTTTTTCCAAAATAGTAGTTTGGATTCCCATGGGTTTCTCCCTTCAGAGCATCCAGGTCGTTACAACAGAGAGAGAGATCGTGACCCTTATTTTGAGCGTCAAGGTAATTCCAACACAGATCATCGGGATTTCAAGAGAGAGCGGGAATTGCACAGAGACCGTGGTTCTGTGGACTACGAGCGAGAGAGATTTGACAAAGAGCGGCATCCCCGAGATGATAGGTGTGTGATTTTGGAGCACTGTTGAAATCAATACAGTTGAGGCTGCATTGTGTATCAGGCTGTCCATTTTGCCTGTGAGGTACATGTTCCTTTGGCTCTGGATTCTGTAGTGGAAATTCTAGAAATACACAAAATACTCTTTTGGCAGGGTTCTTCCTACTACACCTTCAAGAACTCAGTCTTACCGTGACAAGAAAGACCATCCGTCCTCCAGGCGAGGTGGTTTTGAAAGACCACCATATGAACGAAAGACAGATCGTCCAGCATATGATCATGGGCCTTCCATGTTTGGAGGTACAGTTTCTCAATCCTGAAGTCATGCTGGAATATTATGAAAAGTAATGTACTTGCAGAGGTGAAGATCAGCTGGTAGAAGATTAATTGATTTGCAGTATTAGTTTGTTCAGAATGTATAATTGAGGAAAATTTCTTTAGGTGGTGAGATTTAGTTTTGTTTCTCAGTGGTGATGAGATCATGAATGAAACAGTTATATACTCTGCTAAAAACTGTCTGTGATTGCAGTAGGTTTAAGATTAGAAATTTTAATTATTTTGAGGACATTTCTGTGAATGTAACTTAAAATAATGAAGGTCTGTTTAAATCAGCTCAGCTGGGTATGAACATCTTAATTTTTTTATTTTACTGAACTAAGAAAATTCTTCTGTCCAAACACTGGAATTTGAAGGTGATCGTAGAAATTACCCTGAGGAAAGGATTCCTATTTCTGCTCCGTCAATGCCTCGTCAGCCACCACCTGCTCCACGAGTAGAAAGGAAGCCAGAATCTAAAAATGTAGATGATATTTTAAAGCCACCAGGACGGGATAGCAGGCCAGAGAGGGTGAGTATACATTCTGAAAGCTACAGTTGGTTTCTACAAGGTGTGTACTCAGATAAATGCTGGTGAATGTAATATGTTGGGAACAAGTGTACATTCGAGGAAGCTCTGGAAATTAGCTTGGTTCCTTTGCAAATGCCTAGGGTGTTGTAGCATAGCTAGTAGGAGTCCACAGGAGAGGTAAACTTCCTGGGAATGCTCAAAGCAAATTAGTGTGTAATATTAAGGTATTTTGGGCTCTTCTGAGGTCGTCACTTGGGTTTTTGATGTATCAGGGGAAATGGACCATATTATATAAGAAAGAACACAATTTAGGCTATAAAACATTTAGGTAAGTTTCATTCAGTTGAATGCATGAAATAAGTGAAACTGAACCAGATCTGTAACATGCAGCCTAAACTGCTGAGATGATTAACATCCAAAACTCTGAATTCTGTGGAACTGCTGCCATTTCCCACAGCCTGGTTTCTAAAACAGGCAGTGAGTGCTTGATGATATGCAAAAGTGGGAGCTCACAGCACATAATTCTCTAGAAGAAAATCTTGGCAAAAGAGATTCTGTTAAATGTAGTACAGTATCCTATGTTCTTAAATGATCTTTGTTTCAGATTGTGATCATCATGAGGGGGTTACCTGGCAGCGGAAAGACACATGTAGCAAAACTCATCAGGGTATGTAAACAGGCACTCACTGTGTAGTGCTGTTTGTCTTTTTTGTCTTTTACATGTGCTTCCTCTGCTGTTTGCTTTCTGTTTGCCTGGAATTCAAGTCTGTTGTTACTTCATATTCCACATCTTCATGTGGTGTGTGTATCTCCATCACTATTAGCAAGCAGGAGGGATACTACTCTCTTCTTGTTTCAAGTATTGAGCAGGGAACTGCTGTTGGCCAAAAGTATTTTGAAGATCCTGTGTAGCAGAATGGAATTTTTACAGCAAAGGTATATGCTTTCTTTTTGCTTTCTTCCCAGGATAAGGAAGTAGAATGTGGAGGACCTGCACCAAGAGTGCTCAGCCTGGATGACTACTTTATCACTGAAGTGGAGAAAGAGGAGAGAGACCCAGATACAGGGAAAAAAGTTAAAAAGAAGGTAGTCCTAATTCTGTCGCTTTTCTTGACAAAGAAACAGAACATTCTGGAAGAACAGTGGCAATCAGAATTCCAGTGTATGGGTTGGGAAGAGTGCAGAGGTCTCTGGGCTGTTTTTCAAAACAAGCCAATATAACTTAGGGTGATATGAGCAAATTCTTAGAAACTGACGTGAAAGGTGTTTTTCCTCACGAGTGTACTTTGTGGTCATGACATTCAGGTGTTGAATATTAGCCATTTTATAGATGTCCTCTTTCTTAACGGTTTTGTCCTTGGTAAAGGTGATGGAGTACGAATATGAGGCTGATATGGAAGAGACCTATCGTACCAGCATGTTTAAAACTTTCAAAAAGACCTTGGATGATGGCTTCTTTCCCTTCATTATCCTTGATGCTATCAATGACAGAGTGCGACACTTTGAACAGTTTTGGAGTGCTGCAAAAACAAAGGGGTTTGAGGTAATGGAGCCTAAATAGCATTTGAACTTGCTAACAGCCATATGCTGATGTTTCTAAACTTTTGAGTAGAAAGTGTTTCCCACATTCAGGAAAAATGCTGTGGTGTACAGTTACAAGTTTACCTTTAATAAAGTGTACAACTGCAGAGTGTATCACAAGGTAGAAAAAGAGCTCTAAAAACTGATTTCTGGTATTTAATATTGTCTTTTTCTTTCTAGGTCTACTTAGCTGAAATGAGTGCAGATAACCAGACGTGTTCCAAGAGGAATATTCATGGACGCAAGCTAAAGGATATCAGCAGGGTAACTGTATAAATATGGAGTCATATTGTGCTTTTGGTCCTGCTGTTGTTTGAAAACTATAGAGTACATAATGCTTACACTTTTCCTGTAAGAAATACTGGTAGTTATTTTATGGGATTGATTAAAATTACTGAAGTAGAGATACGTCTTGTTAGCAATCAGAAACTAAATATTCCAATGGATCTGTTAGACTTTTAGAGGTGCTTCATTTTTGTGTATGTTTTGTTAGATGTCTGATCACTGGGAGGCAGCACCACGCCACATGATGCGCTTGGACATTCGTTCCCTGTTGCAGGATGCTGCTATCGAAGAGGTGAGAATCTCTGTGCTTGTTAAAACTACATATTAGGTCAATGTGACTATGCTGAAAATATGAAGCAGACAAAGATACCACAGCAAGGCAGTTGTAGTTGGTACTGTAGAAAGCCAGAATCACTGTGTCAGGAAAGTGTATTCCATTACTCTTATGAATTACCACAAACATGAAGGTACGTTGTTACTTTTTATCACCTTTTTGAAGCTCAGACTTAGGCATCTTTGAGCAAGAATTGAAGTCATTTTGCTCTTTGCAACTGTTGAATACCAATTAAAGAGATTAAAGAGAATCTTTGCACTCTTAGATGAAACTCAGCACTTTTTCCAGGTTACTGGATTATTTAGATCATATTTTGAAAAAGTAGTTGAAGAAAGTAAGATAAGGAAATAAACAAATTTGAACTCAGTCCTTGTTTGAGAAATACAGATGTGTAGCAGAGAATGAAGAAATAAATAACATGTAGCAGAAGGTTACAATTGCATTTTTGCTTCCTTTGCAGTTTGCCGTGACATGCATCTTTGGTGTGTCAGCTTACTGTATTGTTGCATTCTTCTTAGGCAGTAGTGTCAGGAGCTCTGGGAATAAATTAGTGTTTTAATTGTATGGTCTTTGTGAATGAACCATAGCTGCTTGTTGCTGTCAGAGCTGCTTTTGACATTGCCATAGAAACTGGTGGACTGCTTAAGTAGACAGAGGGTCTTTGTAGTTTGTCATGATGTTAGCAGGTGGTGATTAAATCTCCAAATTTTTTGTACTGGAAAATAGTAATCTTTAAGAGGACAGTGAAAGGCTCTACTCTGAAGTAGGCTCAGAGAATGGCAGATTGGGATTTACAAGGTTTTGCAAATTATGTAAAAAACTGTACATACTTGGAGAATTTTATGTATTCCACAGTATATGCATGAGTCCCCATTAGGGCTGTGGAGCCCAGAAAGTATTGCATTAGATGAGCAGGGTTAGATGTATGGCTTCAAGCATTCTTGTATTTTGTTATGCCGATCTCTGTGGTTACTATTATTCTTTACTGTGATTCTAAAGTATATAAAAGGTAAAGGCTCAGTAGAGATGTTCTATGCAGAGAGAGCCATTCCAGTTATATGTAAATGGCAAGTTTAAAAACTTTTTCTGAGATTGCAAATTTGTGGGAAGCAAGAGTAGTATCTTGCTGTTACAGATACTGGTAACACAAGGCATGCATGTGAAGGAAGGGAATGAAAAATTTTTGCTTTTCCCCAGAAAATCTTCGCAAAGATTATTCTTTGTCGCTCTGTTGCTAGAAGGGAACCTGCTTCTGAGGAAAGCCAGAATGGACACAGTATTCATATATATTGCATCATCATGCTTTCAGAGATGAATCCTTTTTCTCTTCTATTTGAATTTGGACATCTCTACTTACTTTGTTAAAAAGAAAATAATTAAAAGCCAGGCAATGCCTTCTAAGTCTGTGCATGTGCTTTGGAACAGGTGGAGATGGAGGATTTTGATGCAAATATTGAAGACCAGAAAGAAGAAGTCAAGAAGGACACAGCAGAGGAGGAAGAAAGTGAACTGGTAGGAGACACATCAGCCATCTCTAAAAAATTGTTCATTAATGTGTCTGAGGGAGAATCTCAGTCTTACAAGTGCCGACCCACTGCCATTCTTAGCAGTGTGATCTTAATACACATGTTTCTAGTAGTTTCTTACTTAAACATTTCTAGGAGAACTCTAATGATAAATCATATTATTTCTTCCTAATTTATTTTTAAGAATATGTGAGTATGTGCCACAAACAGTATTGTCAGTGGAGCATGGTAACATGCCTCTTAGAGACATTTTAAATTGCAGTACATAATAGTGCTGTCTTCCAGATAATCTAAGAATTACACTAAGTGGAGGGATGGGAACAACGGGCAAAGATTAATTTAGCTTATTTCCTTTCACGTGTCTAAAGAACTCTCCTCAACTGTCACAGTATATGACAACAGTTATGAAGACTGCTTTTTCTGCCACGGTTGACTGACTTTGTTTGTCAGGTGGTATTTCCAAGGTGAGGTATTAGGTCTCTGGATAAATAAAGGTTATAGAATTGCCCTGAAGGCTGGCTTTTTTAGGTATGTATTTTAAAGGCTACGAAAGGCTTCCTGCTGTAACTTCTTGGTATGTGTTGGAGCTGCAACTAGTCCCTGCTTGATGAGTTGAATGTCTCAAATCTTGGTTCCCACAACCAAGCAGTTAAAGTTCAATAAACAGGAAGTAACCAAAAATGTCTGAGTTGAGCAAAGTGCTTTTCCTTGATGGAAATTTACTCTTCCTCAGGAGTGACAGGTCAGAAAGCAGTTGAAATACAGAATTAAAAAAAGCTTAGGAAAAGTGGATTCTAATAAACTTCTGGTTTTTTCAACATGACTCATTTATTCTCTTCACAAAATTATTCTTTGGTACAGAATATGAGACTGCATGAAGTGTGGTTAGAACATTTCAAAGACGCATCCATGGTTACAAGAATATGGCTGCTAGTCCCATTTCTATGAGCTATAGCTAAAAGAGAAAGTTGTGTTTAGCTTTTGAGATACCTGTGCATAAACGTATGTGTGTATGTGTGTGTTTATGGGTTTGGGGGAGTGTCCTAATGTACAGCACATATAACAATAGGCCTTTTCTTTGAGACAAAGAGAAAGCTTGGTGGTGAAAACTATGCAGATTATTAAATAACTAAAAGTAATCTCCATATAAGAATGTGTTCTATTCAGATTCACAAGATATGAAAAAGAGCAAAGCATTATCTGCTGTATGTAGTCTCTGGAATTCAGTCAGATTGCTAATCTCAGAGAATTACGTCAGACAGAAAGTGAAACAGGACACTGTCTTTGGTATCTCTTGCCTTTTTGAGAGCATTTGGTGAGGGTTCTGCAATTCATTTTGCTGCATTCAATCCTGTGGGAAAAGGGAGGTCTGAAGCTCCTGCCATCTGGCAGATATCCTTGAAATATCCAACTGTCTTGTACCAAAGGATAAAGTCTGAATCTTTGCTTATCCTATTTGAGGACCGGGATATTGTATAGAATCAGCACACAATAGGCCATTTCACACCATCAAAGTCACTGTTCTTGCTATTATCAACTCCCATAGGATTGTTTGTAGCATTCAGACAATTCCTGCTTTTCTGTGCTTGATGGTATGAATTATTGATACATTTAACTTAGTGTTCTCACCAGTGTATCACACATCACTTTGTTTAATGCAGGCTTTTAGCTGTGGTGTAAACTTTCTGATCAAACTTTAAGGAGTAACTCGGTTTAAAAGTATAAATATGTGTATAAACATGAAGTTCATTTATTTGTTACGAGGAAATATTGCAGCACAAACTGTCTTGGTTTGCATTAATTACAGATTTGATTAAAAACAAGAAAATCCAGAGATCTTATAACCTCAAGTCGCTGATATATGCTTGATAGAAAAAAAGGTCATTCAAGAACTTTGTAAGAGCAGTGCTGAACATAAGCAAATGCAGTGTGGCTCTCTGGAATTTACTGGAATACATTAATTTAGTAACACGTAGTATTAACAAATACATGTATATTTTTACCACAGTGGAAGCGACCTATAAATAAAGCAGGAAAGAAGTTAGTGTAATAAAACTGGTTCATGGATTGTTTGTTTTCTTCTTGAAATCTTCCAGAGTAGTTCTTTTCCCCCTCTATTAAAAAACGTTCTAAAAATAATGAAATTCTCACAGGGCTTCTATTCACTACCTGGAGCTTTTTTATGTGGTTGCAGAGGAACATAAGTACTTTTATACCAAATCTGAACAGCTGAAATGAGGGTTGCTTAGTAACAATTTACTTGTCAAAGAATATGAAAAGATAACAAGAAGCTAACTAGAATAAATGCCATTTTGCCAAATTTATTATCATTATGCTCATTTACAAAGAATAGACTGGCTAAAGATCATTACACGTGGTGACATTATTTGTAGGGAAAAATTGTTTTAAAAGAATCGTTGAGCTAAGAGTACTATTTTAAAATGAAAAATAATACTTAAATCCTAGTGACTGAGCAGATACTCTCATTTAAACAAAAAAAGTTGTTTAATTGTGGATTAACCACTCATACATGAGTTTAGTATGTCCCTTCGAAAGGAGTAAGTGAAGCTTGTGTGTAGTGAATCTGGGAATGTGTTCATAAAAGCTTACAGTAACTTTTTCATTTGTGTTTGTAAAGCTTTGAATATTCTTTATGCCTGAAAGTTGTGTTGCAGTAACTTTGCCGCCTGGGATAATGTAATACAGTAACTGTGCACACAGTGCCTTTGCTGTCTGTTAGACTCATTCTGGAGTTCTGTGTTTGCAGAGGGCAGCACTCTTGTAATGACTTGCAAGGGCTGCTAAAATCACTGAATGGGAGGTGGATGCAGAATTTCTGAAATACCGAGTGATTGGTCTCCTTCACCTGATAATGAGAATTGTGCCTTACAAAAAGAAATACCTTAAACTCCCATTGTAATGCTGTTTCCAGTTCAAAAGTGATATGCATGTGTGTCTCTCTCTAATCCTCCGAGCTTCTTTCTGTGTATGATTTAGGGTTACATTCCGAAAAGCAAATGGGAGATGGACACTTCTGAGGCAAAGCTAGGTGGGTATTTATTTTTTCCTGTTTCTTATAGTTGGTATCTAATGATGTTTGCAAGACTTGAATTTTCGTTTTAACTCTGCCTCCTTACAAAGACAAATAAATGTGTTGATTTCATTCATGTGTCTGAAACTGCAAAAGTGTCTATACAGAAAAGGAATTTATCTTCTGCCAGAAGCAAGAGACTTTACTACTTTCTAATCATTGCTGTTTTATATACTCATTAATTGTTGTTCCATCTGTTCAAAGAAAGTACTTTGTCCTAAAATTTTTAAAAAGCAGTATTTATATTCTTTATTTTTCCCATGTTTATTGTTTTTATATAAGCAAAGAGTCAACTTACATTGCACTGTACTCTTTTTCATGTTGCATACCTTTTTTCCTAAGTGTCATCAGTAACTTCTAACATTCTTGGAGACATGTCTCATAGCTGAACTGTATTGAAGACGTTCCTCACTTTCCAAAATTGACATTTGTGAGGACAAAGTAGTGGCATGTTTTGAAGTTGGTTCTGAATGATAAGGTGTCAGTGGATCTTTTCAACATCTTAGGCATTGTAAAGTTCAAAGTTCATTATGCTTTGCAGTTCCAGGAGAGCAATAGAATTCTTCTTAGTAGTATGCAAAATGGACTTTCCAGGGGCACAAGGGCATGGTTTTTACTGCACTTTTTTGTTCTGATTAGTGCTGACATTAGGATTCTGTCAAAGTTGAAAGCAACTTTAAGGCAGAAATGCATGGACCATGGTTATGGTGAAAGGATTATTCATGGAAAGGGGTTCCTGGTCATTATGATCAGGTTTGTTGTGGTTTTTTTTACTAAACAGTAAAGGTTCTAAATGAAGATTTTATCTAGACAGTCTGATCAGAACTGCTGTTTTTGTATCATGTCTGTGAGAAGTCACAAATACCTGAATGGGACACAGCGTGTCTTAATATTTTGATGTTTACTTCTGCATGTGTGGTACAGTCCTATGCATCATTATTTTCCAATAACCAAAATCACGACTGCACCATAGAAATAGCATTAGAAGGTCTGCATTACATAAAGCAGCCTTTCATCTTTTGCTGTTAAGGGCTTAGCTACACCATCTCTTCTGCTGCTGTGCTCTCTTTTAAGTCATGTAAATAGTTGTGGATTATATTGATGATGAGGCACCTGCAGTACAAGCAGAGGCACCTTGTACTCAATGATTTTGGCATACCAAACAGCTAGGCAGTTAGACAATTCAATCAGGATTGCTCTGCATTTTTGTTATAAGCAATGATTTCTTTAATAATGTAAAATTATTTCTGAAGTTTATACTAAGAACTGTGTTGCGTTTCCTTCTGTAATGAAAACTCCATAATGTAAAACACAGGATTTTTATATGGTCTCCACTTAAATGTAAAATGGGGAGCAAGCAGCAGAGTCACTTTTATGCTGAAGTAAGTTACTTGCAAGGCTGTTGCAATAATCCTTTAAGAAACTTCATTAACAAACCAGATTTTAACATGCTGTGAGACACAGATAAAGGTGCTGAGAAGGGCTTTCTATTAAATCTGTATTCACAATTTTACTTTTATAACTACCCTCTAGATTCAGTTTTATATGTATGTAGGACTATAGATTAAAAGTAAATTCTGACAGAACTTGGGTTTTAAAAAAGCCAGGCATTCCTATGTCATGAATGCAGTTTCTTTGGAAAATTGCTCTGCCAGAGCAGACAACTTTTAGCTCAAGGTGTACATTAGAAGCACTTGCAGTCTGTGAGTAAGAATTACTATATTTAGTTCACAATAAGACTTCATTGTAGATGACCAATTATAATTATTTCTGGAAAGGCATGTAAACTGTGGTACGCATTTGTTACTCCAAAACTGAGTTATTTCCTGAGAGTTGGCCTGCCCATTAGGTTTGTTGTGTTAGTCCCAGAGGGCACACATCTGCAGAATGACATATGTGCAGACTCCAAAACGATGCTCTGAGTCTTGTTTTGCTTTTTTGTTTTCTTTCCGAGTAGATGTAGTTACAGGAAAGCACAGTAAGATCTTGCTGATTGTAATAAACCTCAGAAAACGTCTGATAAGTTTGAGTTCTCTAGCTGCAAACACTGACTTGTGACAATTGCCAAACATATGCCCCAGAGCTCTCGCTTTAGCGCAGATTTACTTTACTCTTACATTCCTCTTGAGTACGTGTGTGGTTTATCATTTCCTTACATGCTATGCACAGCCACAATTTTATTCTGAAAGTCTGTTCATGGTCTTCTCAGTGCTTAGTGCGCACGGGTTCTTATACTAAAATTTAAAGTAATGGACTCTCATTTTTAAAATTTGCCTATAGTGTTTAGTGCAATGCTCTCTTTCAAGGTGTGGCTTAGTGGCAAGTTCTACAAACTTTCAGGAATGGAGAAATGAGGTTTGGTGTAGCTGAAACTTTGATACCATTTGTAAAATTTGCTCTAGAATACAAATGGCATTCTACATAAAACTTCGTGGCTTTTGTATAAGAAGGGCAAAACTGAACTGATTTATTTAGGTTTTGAAGGAGCTAATTAAATTAGTTACTTTTAGATGTTATTTTTAAAATTCTAAAGGTGAGTTTTTAAGTTTTGTGGGTTTTCAAAAATGCTGCTGCTTTGTTGTTTTTAAAATTGAAATAATAAAATGGTGTTCAATAGTTTAACACTAAATAATCAGCCATAAATAATCACAAGCACCAGTGTTACAAAATGACACCTTGTCTCATTTTCAGAAAAGAATATTCTGAAATAATCCTTCGTGGCAGGTTTTTGACATTTGTGTAGTGTCTACTGCATGACACATGTATCTTGAACCACAATAGTATGGATGGAAGCAGACCCCTCTGGAAAAGCAATCCAGCTTCAAACATGGAAGGAGATAACATTTTAAAATAAATTCTGTGTAGCAGTAACAAAAAGGGACAGAGGGCAACTGCATATTCAGAACAGCTTCTGAGCTCCTCTGCTGCTGTTTGAGCATTACAGATTTCTTGGTGATGTTTTCAGTTGTTTGGTGTGCAGCAGGGAGTGGGAGACTGAACTTGCTTTCACATTGGTAATGAGGTGAGCTTGCATCATAGCATGTTGTCTTCCAACAGGAATATGTCTGTCTACAGGTATTTGCCAACTGAGAGCTCCTCAATTTTCACTTCTTCATGTTCCTAAATGCTCCTCAATCAGTTTGTTGATCTCCTTTTCAATGTTATTTTTTTCTGGAAACACTTAACACTACAAATGATCTACATTGACTGAACGTAATACTGAGAAACAGTGCAAGTACGTTATGTGCTGGAGTAACAGAGGAATATTGTATAAATCAATTTTGTCTTCTAGAGGGAGTGTTGCCTTTCTGTGGAGATTGAGCATCAAATTTGACAGATTTAACTTAGAGCAAAAGAAGAACCTTAACTAAATCATGTAATAGATACAAATATTCTGAACATTTTTCTTAAATGTTGGCTATTTTAAGAAGCAGAGAGATTATAATGTTTTGTTAGAAGAAGTTCTGTATCTGTTCTGGGGAAATGGGGCAAAAGTGGAGTCTTTAAAAGGTTTTGAGCTGTATGAGGGAGAAATAACTTCATTCGTTTATGGCATTTAAATTATACTAGCATGTCTACAGTACCATTGCCTCACATTATCTCCATTGTTACTCTTCTCTCTCCCATATTAAGTAAAAAAACTCATCTCTGAACTGAGCTTCTTTAAGTACATACCTTTGGACATCATCTTCTGCTATCCAGAAAATAATGCTGCCTTGTATTTGGTCTATTTCTGAGGCCTTTTGTGGGTGAATTTAATTACAACAGTGACCTCTGAAACAATATTTCTTACATCACCGGTAATGGTTTAATGAATGTAACTGCCAAACTTAGTGTTCTTTCCACACATACTTGAATTGTTGGCTTATAAATTGGTAGCTTACATTGACAGAAGTAACAGAATTTCCCTTGACTTGTAAAGCCGGTTTCCTTTTCATGCTTTGTTGTTCATAATCTTACAACGAGTGTGTCATCTCCTTTCCAAAGACAGTTTGCCACATAATTTCAAGAAGGTGTTGTTTTCTTTACTGAGAATAAGTGTCTAAAGAGGAACAAAATTCTAGAACCTAGGAACGGAATTGTTTCTCCTCATGTTGTATCGGTTCAATAAGAAAAAGAAGAAAATGAGGACTGTTGGACAAATGTACTGCTCAAATATTTATGACTGACCTCTTACACCATGAAAGAAAAGATTCTGAGATATTTTTCTTGCAGTCCTGGAAGACTTTTTAAGTGGTTTGCCTTATGGGGAGAGAAAAAGAAAGGGGAGGATCAGGCTTTCCAAGGAGCTTTTTGTTTAGCAGAAACAATATCTCAAAACTTGTCTTTGATGCATTAAATTATATAATTGCCACTTGTTCCCTGATACTGCATGTATGCCATGTTTGACAAAGTATTGATCCCCAAATTTGGGGAAAACGCTACAGCTTTAGTATTGTGTTCAAATACAGAAAGATGGATCTGTGATTCCTAGGTATTGTTGGCTATATTGTACCTGTAAGGACAGACTTCATATAGATATGGAAGAGCAAACTTTTTCTCCCTCATATAGATAACAACACTGAGTGTTATTGCCACGCAGTTAACGTGAAAGATCAATAAAACTTGAAAACTGTGTTGAGTCTTCTCTAGTTTATTTCAACTCTCATCATTCCACCTGTCAAGACAAGCTGGATGTACAAATTCTGCTGCTCGTTCTTTTGAAAAGTTTTCCACTCTCGTCTTGTTTGTGTGAATAATAGAAAAAATAATCTCCCTTAACGCTGAGGCTCTGTGTTTGTTCTCAGACAAGCTGGATGGTTTGCGGACTGGCACTAAAAGAAAACGTGACTGGGAAGCAATTGCCAGCAGAATGGAAGATTATCTACAGCTTCCAGATGACTATGATACACGTGCTTCTGAGCCTGGAAAGAAAAGGGTAATAAATTTTCTAATGACTTACTGTCTCTATATAGCCCTTTAATGGTCTCTCTGAAAGAGAGTTTATATCAAGTCATTCAATGTCTATGAATATGGGAATTCCACTGACTCACTTTTCATTTTGCTGTTCCATTAGATTCTGTAAGAGATTATTCTTGCAAGTAGGGTCTTGAAGAGGTAAACATATTAATTATAACAGAGCTAGGAATTGTAGATTATACAGATCAACTATGCATGACATAGTCTGAATACAAAATGCTACATGTTTAAATTCTGTTGTGAAAAAAGGGTGAAAATCATAGAGCGAGATGAAAGAGAGGTAAAAGAAAGAGGTAGTACTTCTTTTTCTCCAAAATAAAAAGAACAGCTTTTGCCACCAGAAGTAATTTGAATTAACTGTTGGTGTTCGGGTATTGTTTTGCTCTGTGACATCAAATAGAAAACTGGTAGTACTGGACAGCACCCCTGAGAGAAATGGAGGTACTTAAGGGATTGGCAAAGGAGATGATGGTGGAAGAAAGCTTACATTGCTTATCAGTAGGAATGTCAGGAGTAGTGCAGGTAGACTGTGGATAGGGAGGTGCTGGCAGAAAATAGATACGGCTACGTTCCCCAGTAATACACTGGCCTGAATGAGACTAATCAGTATGTAAAGAAGAGCTCCTGCACTTACTGTTTTTTCTGGTCCAGCAATGGTGTGTTTCAGCTGAGTTTCTGGACTGTAGCCTTTCCTCATTGCATCTCTCACTCCCTCCTCCCTGTTGCTCTCCCTCCCATTGGTGTCTCATTTTGTGGGTGTCACTGTATATGTTTGAATAGGATAAATGCAAGGGATCTGCATTACCATGAAGAGGTGCAGTGCAGATATGGAGATGTAAAGATGGGGAAATAACATATGTATGGAAAAGTTACTTAGTGTAAAGAAATAGTGGAAAGATTTAAATAGAAATATACTAGAGAGGATAGAGAAGAAAACTGTCCTCCATTCATTTATTCCTTGCTGACTTGCTCTTTAACACTGTCTTTCTGTAGTTCCATAGTCATCTTGTATATGTTTCCATTGTGCAATTGAAAGACAGATTTCACGGAAAATTAAGACAGTAAATGAGTCTTGGATAATGCTTCCTGCAGAAAGCATTGCTTTGAATAGAGAAATAATTGTAGCAGTTACACTTTAATTCTCAGAACTATAGCACTGAAATGGAAAAAGCATCAATACCTGTCTTCTACTCCATAGAACACCTGGTATATTCAATTAGAAATAATTTCCCTCTTTACCGATCAGAAAAAAAAACAAACAAAAAAAAACTTGCCTGTTCTAAGGAAAATGAGTAGAAATTAGTATTCTTGTACTCCTATAGTGGAAAGCCTAGACTTGTATCAGGATTTCTTGAAATATTGTACTGATAGGATGTTCCCTGTAGGTGCGATGGGCAGATCTAGAAGAAAAGAAAGATGCAGACAGGAAAAGGGCCATTGGTTTTGTTGTTGGACAAACAGACTGGGAGAAGATAACAGATGAAAGTGGTCATCTTGCTGAGAGAGCCCTCAACCGCACCAAGTACATATGAAAAAGTGGTTAAGTGGATTTTTGTGCCTTTAAGGTAAATATTCAATCTTCCTGTGTGTTGATAGCCTTGATGTTTTTTGAGAGTTGAGGCTGCAGTTCACACCATTATTAGTTCTCCCAGACAAGCCTATTTGATTTGGAACTTTGTATAATACGTGTCAGCTGTGCCTATGTCAACATGCACCCTTCTGTACAGCACCTGACAATAAAGGGAGAAGGATTACCAGCTATCAGATCTCCCAACCTTATTGCAAGGAAGCCTGTGGTTTCATTAAGAGTAGTTTAGCTGTGTGCCTACTAGTCCTGTTGAGTTCAGATTTTGCTTACTATGTCTTAATTCTAACCATGTTAATTGCTGGTTTACATGACGTAACAAACTTTTCCTTTCTTTACAGGCCATTTGCTCTGAGGAGAAGTGAACCAAGGTGTCATGAGCATCTTGCATGGGTCATGTCACTCCCACCTTCACAGTTTTTCTTTGTTACTTTAGTTTCAGCAATTTTCTTGAAATACTGGCAGATAACCAGTGCCCTCAAAAAACTCATTGAATCCCACTGCTCCTAAGTGAGAGAGACAGTTTACTTTTTAATATTTTTGAAGGGGAGGGAGGGGGAGGGTCAGTAGTTTTAGCTGCTCTTTGTGGGATAAAGTGGAAGGATTAGACAGATGTTACCTCCACTGTACCATCACAGAATGTTTATCACCTTTGCTCTGTGGATGTTCTCGTTTTATACTGTATGTACCTTGTAGCTTACTGTATTAGGAAGCAGAATAATAAATTTCACTATAAACTCAGTGTTCTCAGTGGACCATATAGTATGGTTTTTGTTTGACATTTTAAATGTGGTCTGTGTTCACATGTTAGTGCTCAGAACTGTCCTTACCTGGAAGATGTAGTGTGCTCATGTTCTGGAATGTGTCCTGTCTTCTAGGTTTTTCACCTGCTCCTCTTCTCATAGACAGATCCATTAAGACCCCAGGTCTTGCTGGCCTTTAGGAGTTCATGTTCCTGGAAAGCAGGAATATCATTATTTTTTGGATCCTAGTTTCTCAATTATGTCAAATTTTCATTACTACGTGAGTATGAATTCTGTTGGGTGGCTCTGTAATGTTCAAGGTAGCAGTGTATGAAAAACTTGTCTTTAATGCTCAGCGTGAAAACAGGTACTACAGACTTCTCTGAAGGGCAGCCTGCAAAATTTGTTTTGGTCTTATTATGTCTTTTAGTCAACACTGATCCCTATCAGGGTATTTCATTCCATTCGTTAGTCTACTGTCTCATAGAGATACATCATTAAAAGAAGTAACAAAGACCAGAAGTTATACCCTTCTATTCCTTTGATAAATGGGTTAAGCTTGCTAAAAAAAGATAAATGAATAACAGTCCACACTATTAAAAGTGATAACAGATTCTTCACAGATGCTGGGATATCGCTTCTGCAGAGCATCAGGTTTGCTGATAAAAACTTTCTTTTGTCCTCCCAGGTTTCAAAGCAAATGCTTTGCATTAACAGTGTTGTAACCAGGCAAGAGGTTTAAGTCTGAAAAGAATTGCTGTTCTAATGGTGAATTGAATTTTTTTCTCCTGATCTTTCGGAGGAAAGAAAATGAAGTCCTGAATTTTCCTTCTCTGTTGAGTGATTACATTGTGCTTTGCATCTAGGTTGGTAAATCAACTTGTTCTGGTACGGTGGTAGTTCAGGTTGTTAAAGGAGAGCATGGTTGTAATAGAGGGGTTAGAAAACATTCTAATGTTTTGGTTTGTTGCCTGCTTTTCAGCCTTGTCTGTGGTGCATGATTAAAAGTTCTTTAGTAAACAAGGGGAATAGCTGGATGTGCGTTATGCCTTGAATATGTTTAATACAAGAAAATTAAGCTCCCTGATTGCAGCATTTTTAAAGTAGAAGGTATTAAATGTACATTTTCTGTGTACATGTACTTTATATAGCATATGTATATCTCAAAATGTTGCTAAGTAAGTACTCTTTGAATTGTGATGGAGAATTGTTGACAAAGGGAAACTAATAGTTAACAAGAAATCAGTACTGTGTATTGCTGTGAAAATCAGGTGACCTTCACTTTGGAGAAGTTACTCTCAGGTATGTGTAAAATGGGTTTCAGTCTATACTCAGTTTTCCATGACAAAACTGGAATTCTTGTGGCACACCATGAGTTGATGCTATTTCTTGACTCTTAAGAACTGATAGTGATTTTGTCTGTATTTTTGCTAATACAGCTGTACCAGATCCTTTTCTAACATTTTTCTTTCCAGACTAAAGAGTATTTCTGGAGCATTCAAATGGATTGTGTGTGACAGAAGTTATAATATTGTTTATTGGTTTTACCCATTTTGGAATTATTTTAGCAGATAATACCGAGAGGTTATGTCATGCTGTTTATTCTGTGGTGCATATAGAACTAAAGAAAAATGTGCAGAGAATATACATAAAATTATACTTTACTCTGATGAGAACAGACAGAAAATATATCAGTCTTGAAGTTTAAGGCAAAATTCAGTTATGAAAATGTACCATTGTAGACTGTTGTCAGACTGTTTGACCAGAAAAGGCTGAAGGGCTTGAGTTTTGTTGTTTTCCTGAAGTTCAGAAGTTTTCCCCTTCTTTAGTACATAAATACCAATATATCCATAATCTTTGCCATTTGTTTCAGTTGGTTTGAATGTTTAGCAGATCAGTCTTCAATTTTTTGATGGCAAGTGGCTCTGAAAGAAAATAACTTACGCCAGAACTATAACCTATAGCAGATTCTACATGCTCTAGACCTTCAGTGACTGAAGAAATCAAATAGAAAGGAAAAATTCATCGTTGCTGTTGGCAGAACTGAGAATAGCTAGCTAGTCCCTTGCTTGGCTCATAACCAGAGGTTGGTGATTAGTGATTTTACTTTTGTCTGTAAAGTCCTTCAGTACAGAATGCATTGTCTTGATCCTGATTTAGTTCTTACTCATTTGCTCGCTGATATTGTCAGTAGAACCTTTCACAGCACTGAGCAGAAAGAATACCAACTTTCATTGATGATTAAGTAGAAAGATATGCATTTAGCACTCTCATGTAATGATCCATCTTTGACCATGCATGCATTGTGCTCCCTCTAAGTTGAGTTGTTTCTGTGCAGTGCATCACGTTAAAAAATTCAGCTCTGAAAAATAATCAGCTGCTGCAGAATGGAGTTGCTACCTTCTCAGCAAAGTTGACTGTTAAAACAGTATTTTCTGCGAATTACAGTTTCTTATGACACTTCTGTTTTTTTCAAGTCCATTTTCTTTTTTAATATTGAAGCTACCTGTCTCATGGTAGAAGTACGTGTGGTTTTTGCAAGGGATGTGCAACGTGCTGTGCTACGTGAATAGAGCACAGTTGTCATCTTCAGTCACCTTAGGTTTTACTGTAGGATTGCTCATTAAGTGTGATGGTCTGACTATGGTGAGAAAGAGTGAAATAATAGCTGAGAGTATTAGATCAGTTCTAGAAATTTGGTGTTCTGTTTCCTTGAATGTTTACGTCAATATAGATAAATAACTTACCTTGCATTATTAGTTCCCAGTCTTTAGAAGGGAAGAATTGGTATTGCTACAAGTTTTATTTTTGACACATCAAGCAGGGTTTGGCATTTTTTGAACTTTGCTTCAGTCATCTTTGTTAACCCTGTCCATTAGTTTTTCCTTGCCTGTCTGTCGATACGTAAAATGCATAACTGCTCTTGTCTCATTGTAAGTCATTGTTTTAACTATTTTCTGAAGCCTTTTAATCTCTGAGCAATCATTTAGGTAACCATGGAGATACTCAGCAGGATTTCAGTAGAGGCTTTTCTGAAATGATTGAATTGGAAAAGTAGAGTTGTGACATTACACTGAAACAGATATATTAACCTATCCCCAAAAAGCCCACATCTAATCCAGTTGAATAGTTAAAAATTATCATAGAATTGTAAGTTGCAAGTCACATTGGAAGGTATGATTCCTGCAGAAGAATAGTGTGTTGGTAGTGTGCTTTTAAATGAGAGAGAAGAATATGACCTCAGCAGCCAAAATCAATTTTTCCCAATTCAAGATTTCAACATGATTGGAACACTTGGAGAATCCTGTTCAAGGGAATAAAGTAATTCTGCCTGTGGGACACCTTGTTGTCACCTAAACAAATGTATTGTTACCAGAAGAAAAAATACTTTGTTCATTTATATAATGCAGCTGTCGTGGTGAATCATTTCGTGCCCTTAGGACACAATTTCCCTCAGCAGGTTGTGCCATCTTATTATTCATGTTGCTGCCACAAAATTTTGGAAACCCACACAATACTGGACAGACCTTGGGATTTGAAGAAACATGGTTGAGCTGGGTTTGGAAGCAAGTTGTGCTTTTTGCTATGAAGTTCCTACTGTCTCTGGTAGCATGCAGCTAGCTAACTCTGAGCTGACTGAACTGAAACCCTGGAACTCTCCCGGGACTATTGTAATTCAGCGTACATGGACTGGAAAGGAGAAGCAGTACTGAGTTTTGTTTGCTTGTGGAATGTTCACATGGCATGCATCCTCAGGAAGGTAAATAATGATGGATACATGGTTCCTTTCTGTTACATCTCTCTTCACTATGTAATGTTTCACAGATTACTTCTGGAAAATGAGTTCTAAATTCTGAACTTGTGGTCCACTGACAATTTGGGATCAAACTGCAGCAGGACAACTTGCATACTATGAGAAAATATTTGAGGAGCAGAGGTGGCCATCTCAGTTGAGATCTGTACACTTGCAGCATCAACTGTTCTTAAATTGTGGTTATACTTAGTTTTCGTGTCGTAGTAGAAATGAGAAGAGAAAGAACGGAAGTTTCATAGAATTTAAAATATGAATGGCATATTTCTGGTTTGAGTCTCTAGGGCAGTCATCTTTATTATCTCGTAAAATTTGAATCAAAATTGTTTTCTCTTCTGCTCATCTGTTTCTACATGCACGAGTCAGAATCCTTCAGCCAACTAAAGGACTGTTTACTCCAAGGAACTCTTCTAGATTCTGCTCAAGATTAATCACTTATTGCTGCATGGTGAAACTTTTGTTTTATTCTTACCTGTGTAGTGTTCCAGTAATTGCAATGTCTTTTCCAAATTTGCATGGTACCACATCTGCAGCCTGGAGCCTTAAGTCTTCCTCATGCATGTAGATTGGAAATTACTAGTGACAATATTCCATTCAGTTGAATTATCACCTTCTAGCTGATTAATACTGTTTGGAAGCAGAATGTGCTTTTATTCATGATTTTGCTTAAATCAGGTAAGCTCAAGTACTGTTACCAAACAAAGGCACAGCAAGTTACTGCAAATGGAGAGGCAAAAGTGTTTTGAAGTTGCTTATATTTTCTGTTCTGTGTTAGGTTTCTAGTTAGGAGGCTCTAGTCTCTTTGAATGGTAGGATTTAGTATTTCAATATGCAAAACCAAAGACGTAAAGCTGTCTTGGTGGAAATGGCACAGTTTCATTTTTCCTAAAATTTTTCTGCCTTGTGGAACTCTCAGATTGAATCTTTTTGGGAGGAGAGGCCTCTCCCTATGGCTTATGCTCTGGAGTGTCAACCAATCAAGTGTTTCTCCATACTGTTTCCCTTGTATGTGTGTACAGGGACAACTTTTGTTTCCATAACTGGTCAAGATACACGTGTATGAATGGATGTTCAGCTTTACACAAGAAATTCCTAATGCTTTTCATTAGGATGACTGCTGAACTGTCTGCTGTGACCAGTATATTCCTGTATGAAGTTACTGTGTTTGAACAGTTAGTACTCTTGGAAATACATTAAGACTGCAAGGTTGTCATCATTTCACCAATTCCTGTGGTGTTGCTGTCTTTGGAGGGAAATTAAAACTGCAGTGGTCCTTGGGGAGAAAAAAAACCCACCAAAACAACAACAACAGAAAAAAACCCAAGTAAAGCAAAAGAAACAAAAAAAAAGGGAGTTCAGTTAGTTTTACTCTTAACTATCGGAGCTGGAATCTCTCTTGTGTGGGTAGAATGTGCTAGCAGCTCCACTGTCTGAGATGTCTGCTTTAGCTACTGTATTACTCTTAGAAGGACAGAAAACATAACCTTGCTGACAAACACCTGCATTGTTAAAATTTATTCATCTGTGGATGCTCAAAACTCTTGTGCAAGCGATGAGTCTTTACTGCTATGCTTTGAGGTGTTCGTTTTTCCTTTTCCGTTGAACTCCAGTTGCCAAATTCTTTTCTTTGAAGGCATGGACAGATCAACTAGTCTAGTAGCAGATCTCCTTGTACTCTTCAATTAGTCACACAGAAATCAAGATTTTTCAGGTAATGACAACCAGATGGCACGAAAGCATTGAATTCATGTTAAGATTAAATTGGAAAAAAAAGCATGATATTGATTCCACAATAATTTGATTTTTGTGGTTTCATACTGGCTGACACAGTTATAAACCAGTAACTTCTACTTCATGAAGGAAAGTGACCACTTTTCTGTGAAAAAAAATTCAGTGGATTCTTATTGTTCGTTATGTGGAATATCACTTTCAGTCCACAGTCAAGATTTTGTGCTCCATTGAACCTACAGGCTATGTAAACATGGAACAAGCTCTTTCTTCTGCTTTAATGAGAGGCATCAAAATTATGTGGTCATATAAAACTCCTAAAAAGCTTGACAAATACTGACTTCTAATGGAAAATGGGATTTAATTTGCTAATAGCTGCTTTTGGAGTGTAAAGTTTCTAAATACATTATAGTATGAAATAAGGCTTCTGAAGCCTTCCAGGTTTTCTTACTGCATCTTTTGTGGGTTTTGGTTTTTGGGTTTTTTCTTCTTGGAGTGAAGAAAAATAAGGATAAATATCCAAACCAAAGCACTAAGGATACTTCTTGTAGAAGAACCTGCTGACTTTACTCTGGCTAAGGAGTCCCAAAACTTCAGCTTGATCCAGAGGCACTACTGAGGTCTGTCATAATGAAACAAACTTGCAGCTCTGACGTGAACTGTTCAAATGGGTTTCCACAATGTACAATATGATTGTCGCAGTTTGTAGGAGGTACTTTGTAGTTAGGGAGGAAAGTGAATATTCTTTTCCAAGAAGTTTACAATCTGCATGTTCCTTTATTAAGAATAGAACTATTTATATCTCCTTTCCCTTCTCCCAATATGCAGAGAAAGTCTGCTGTAAGGCTGAAGGGATGGCCCTGAACTTGACTTGGGTATAAACGTCCTCATTTTTACTTCAAAGCCTGTCTGTTATAGTCTCATTGTAGTGTTTATGGTTCAGATGTAGCTTGAGAAGAATATTCAGGTGCCTTTATGCAATTCTTCTAGTAATCTTTTGCAAGAGACACTAAATTGGTGAGTATGCTGCATTGCTAGCAGTATGCTAACAGTGCATGTGTGTTATGTTCTGCTTGAAGACAAACTTGGAGCAAAATAAAAATCTAACTCAAAAGCTAGATTTACCTCAGTAAAACCAGAAATGACTGTTTGGTTCAGTTTTGGGGAACTGTTGAGAACTATGACCTTCAGTGATAAATATTTCTTCATCATCTTCCTTATCAGTTGTATCCAGTGCTGGCTTGTAGAAGGTTGTCTAAGTCCTGCAGACTTCCATCCTTCTCTTGTTCCTCGGCTAGACTTAGCAATGTGCTGTGTTGAAGGAAAGGGCTTTCTAGAAGTTAAAACTGGCATGATTTATGTTTTGCTTACGCAAAAATGCTGACCATATCATGTCATTTTGCACTCTGCTTTGATAGTTTTTGGGATTGTACATGTAAGTAATTTCATTTGAAAAGTTGTCCGGAGAATTTCTCTCTCAAAGGCTATTCTTCACTACATCCTCTGATGCAACAGCAGCCAGTGCAGTCAGAGTTTGGAGATTTGTTCCTCAACAGTGTCTGTTACTGCTGAACAATCTCACACTGATTGTCTTTCTCAAGGAATATTGCAACATTTCTCTCTTCATTCAGACCTTTCTTCTTCGCGTATGAAGTTTTTGGTGTTAAGTTCTGTACACAGAAAATATGGGTGCTGTGTTCTTGTGCATGGACAGTTGTTTATCATTCCTAGTGAAACAAAACTTCACACTACTTACAAGTCTGCATGAGGTCCAGGGTTAGTAATGAGATGACTACATTCTTTCAGGAGTGTAGTTTATTTAAGTTTTTCATCTGGGTGTTTTTATTTACAGAGTGATTGATTTCAAATGTCAGTTCCTGGCAAATACTCTTCTTGCAGCAGATCCTTATCAGTCTCTTTAATTAGATGAATGCTTTAGGTTAAAACTTTGGTGTATTAGCTCCTCCAGTTTAGGAAGCTTGCCTTTCTAAGACACAAATGCATAGCTTATCTCCTGTAGTGCTCATTGGTTTTCCTTTTCTGGATTCTTGTAGCATTTCCTTTTATCTTAACTTGTCCTTGGCTATGTGCATCAAGATGAGGGACATCTTTTTTTGACAGTAAAAGCTACTTGTTAGCCTTGAGGTACAGGAGAGACAAAGAACTTCTGTCTAGTGATAATTAACCTAGTTGTGCATCATTTTTTAATGTGTTTTCTAGCACAGGTCATGAACAAATGTGTAATGCACCTCATGTGTATTACATAAAACTTAAATGTGTGGTAATGATGAAATTAATTTCCTTTACATTCAGTTTTCCAGCTGGATTAGTCCTATCCAGCAGAGACTGAAGACCTGTACATGGCCTTCAGAGCCTTCTGCACTATTTTTTAAGTTTCAGACTTTGCTGTAATTTCTTTTTTCTCAGTGTTAGTGTCAAGTTGCATACACCTGGCAAGTAGAGTTCAGTGTAGCTGCATGTACACATGGAGTCTGTATGTAGTAGAAACATTATTAACTTTCTGCAATATGGAGGATGCTTTGGTTTTTTTACTAGTTTCACTGTTGCCAATCTTTGATACACAAGCAATAATGGAAATAACGAGTTTAAAATCATTAACATTATTAAAATATTTTACCAATGTGCATGTGGTTGGCATCTTCCCTGGCAAAAAGAGTATAATTAGCAGCAAAATCAAGACCAGACGATATTCTAGGGAACTTTGGAAAGTGTGAAAGGGTAGGAATACATTGTGAAAAAATAAGAATTTAATTCAGCATTCAGTGTCAGATTCCTCTTTTTTTGCTGATTTTCTAACTGCGATAAAAGATGAAGGTTCTGAAAACAGGATAATATGTAAAATACTGCTTTTAAAATAGGATAATATGTAAAATACTGCAAACAGGATAATATGTAAAATGCTGCTTTTAAAATAGGATAATATGTAAAATACTGCAAACAGGATAATATGTAAAATACTGCTTTTGTGATTAGGCACCACATTTTTTTCGACTTACACTGTTACCAGCTGGTACTTTTTTGTTTGGCTGTGGTTTTTTGCTGATGTCATTGTCACAGAATTTGGTTTATTTTAAGAGCAGTTTTGCTTTTGGAAGCAGCAGCCTATCTCTGGCAGTCACTGACATGTTGCCCTTGAACCCTATGCACACAGGGATTCCATCTTGCGCCCAGGATGCGTCTGAGCCAAGCTCTGAACAGTTAATGTGGAGCAGATAAGCCCTGTTACCTGAGCAGGAATGGCACAAAGATGCATATCTTCAGGGATGCTTCTCAGAAATCACCTTGTAACTCCTCATAGACTAATTAAGTTGATTTTTATTTAGGGGTTTATCCTAACGAGTCAGTCCTCTTCCATTTTGCATTTGGGGGAATGCTTCATGTGGGATAGTGGATGAATCTCTTGTAATTTGAAACTGTGTATGGTGTGGATTCATGTCCTGAGGCACACCAAATATCTGAAGCTATGCTATGGTCGTATGTATTGATAACATAACTGTGTGCTCAGTCTTAGCAGGGCAGAACTGAGTTGTCATGGCAGGACACTTTCCCAATGCTACAGTTCTGTTTGAATGTCTTACGGGGAAAAACAGACATTGGAGAGGCATATCTGCATAAAACCTTCCTCCTTATTAATTCTCTGTGCTCCTTTATTTGTACCAGGATTTAGAGCTGTCATATGTAGAGCTTTCCCATGCAGGACCTGAGTTTTTGGAACACCACATTTACTTCGTCATTACTCCATTACTTCTACAGATTTCTGTTTTACACCTGCATGATATCTGAGTTACATCTACAGTACTTGCATTTCTCGATCCTCTCTACCTCCCTCTCCCCCAGCTCTCTTTATTATTATTTTGTATGTCTGAGAATCCTTTCTTGACTTTAGCTTCCAGTGTGCTAAAGATGTTGTGTTTTGGATATGGACTTTTAATTCTATGGTTTATTTCCAGTGGAAAAAGCCACTGAATGCTTGCAAACATATGGCCATTCAATAATAGACTGAATAAAGACAATTGAACTGGCACCAGAAGGCTTATGGGACCAGCTTTGTGAGATGGTGAACTGAGTTTTGCAAACTGCTGAAGCAGCAAGATCCTTGGATCATGACTATGTTTCAGGGATGATGCAAGGGACAGTAAACTTTTCTGGAAAGGCCTTTGGGGCACTACACACTGCTTTCAGGTGATGTCAGTGCTGTGCTCCCAAGGAGCACCACCCACACTGGTTCCAGCATCATTTACAATGAGAAGCTGATCTGCAAAGGACTGCTACTGCCAGTAGTTGCAAGAGAAACAGTTGAATGGCCCTGAGGTTGATGGCTGGCTGTGGCTGACATAACAGGCCACACAGTAATATTAAGAGAGGGAAGATCTTCTGGTGGTAACTGCGAGTCTGCTGACTGACTGAGGCCTTCATACTCATTATTTGTCAGGTTAGAGTATTCCCACCTAAATGTTGGCCTATGATTCATGACACAGTCAAGAGCTAAACTTGCTTTTTATTGCCAATAAATTTGGGGGCAAATGGTCACAGATGGTGGTGTGTTCGGAGTATTATCAATACCACTATACTTGTTACCAGGGAATGGGATAGTCGTCGGTGTTGCTGAGGGTGTAAAGGAAAGAAATTGCTATTTTTTTGCTTGAAATACCCAAAGCAGTTTTATAGAAACAACCTTACAGCAGCTCAGGACAAAGACAATTCTGTAGTTTTGTCTTAGCTACTCAAGAGTTCACACAGCAACAATTTGTTCTGCACCAAACAGATGCTCCATGCCACTGCAATCTTCTCCACAGTAGCTGCTCAAGAAATGCTGGTCCAAAGATAATTCCTCCTAGCATGAGGTGGCTCCTTCTGAAAAATGACGTGCAGTCATCTTTGTGAGTAAGCCGAGGATCTGCAAGGATTTTGTTTCCCTGGTCAGTATGACTGTTCAAGTGCAGAAAACGTTGCTGGCATCATGCTGGTTACATTGCAGGTTGGAAGATGCTTACACAAGAAGTCATACAGGGTTAATGGACATGTCTGCAGTTAAGTGCTGACATATGGGTGAGTATAGTATTGTCACTTCTTTACATTTCAATAAATAATCAAAGCTCCGTGAATTCTTGGAACAGAACATTTGTCACCAGATCAAACACTCCCACCTTGGCCTAGTTCGTTACAGCAAAGAACCTGTGCCATGAATGCTTTCACTGACTAGACCATTACTGAGATGGTGTTTCTTACTTCCTGATGCTTCCAGTTCCTGCAAAAATTGCCCTGGTCTTTTGGATAACATTGCTTATTAAAAGTTTTGTCAGAAATGAAGGTGATTGCTTTGAAGCTGAGGGGTTAGATAGCTGCAGAACTTGTTTGAAGTCACAGAACAAAATGCAGTGAAGCTCTGACAGCAGCAGTGACTCTGGGTGCTGCACTGGAGCTTGTGCTTTCCCAAGAGGTTATTTGAAGAGTCCACTGCCAAGTAAAAAGCACCTGGTGTTCTGTGCTCAGAAGGAAATGCCATTGTATGGGCATGGCCTTCCTCCAAAGAAACAACAAACTGAAAAATCTGCGCTCACAGCTGCAGCCTGGGACATTGCGAAACATGAACAGATGATAGTTCTGCTTTATAATGATTGCCCAAGAGGGGCAAGCACTCTGGCCTTTAAAAATACCATTTTACAGCATTACCTTTTGTAACTGGGTGTTATTCCAAAAGTGTTTTATATAAAACCAGCCTTTGTTTTTGTTTGAACACAGGTTGCATTGCCAATCATAGGGACTCAGTAGATGCAGAGATGCATAGGGCTGGCCTCACTTTTCCTTTGAGCATGAATTCTTGGTGGTTATTATTGTTCTCCTTATGGTTACTTTTTCTTAGAGACCTGGAAACTAGAAATGAAAAACAGTTACTTAAGCTGTTGAATGTTCTGTGCTCGCTCTCTGAGAACCAAATGAGGAGAGATTTTATATTGAAATGTATAGATGTTTATATGCATACATGTTAGGTATTTAGCTTATTTTTTTTAAATAATACAAAGTATTTTTTATAATTTCTTTGTGTTAAGGTACGGATGACACAAATGTGCTTTGGCAAATCCGGTAAAATACCTTCCTTGAAGTTTCAGGGTTTTTCCTCTGTATTTGTCATGTTCTCAACTTTTCACTTTGCCACTTAGTTTTAGCTGCTTATTTTCCATGATTGCAGTAAGACAAAAAGATTGACGCTGTTGGGTACAGGCTGGCACTTTTAAAAATGATCTTTTTAAATCTGGTAGAACAACTAGTGAGAAAGCAGTAAGCACCAGGAGGGAAGCTGCCATTTTCAGTTCATGCCAGTTGGACTTTATGCTGTGTCATTAAGAGTTGCTTAGTAGGTAATCTGTAGTGCCTGTTTTATTGGATTAGCAAAAACAAGAGCAGTGTTTAACCCTTGTACATAAAATGAAAATTACCCTATGAACTTGTCATCTAAAGCCTAGTGCTAAATAACATGGCTAAACTTGGAAAGCCTGTAGAAATACTGCAGAAGATGATGAGAGGTGGGATTGCTTGCTGTAAAAATGCTAAAAAGCCATCTCAAAAGGAGAAAATAAGACATTTTCTCAAATTTTAGGTCTCTCTAATGTTTTATGTTACCAGAAAGAAGAAAAATGTTGCTCATGGGATTTAGTGACATGGGACTTCACCTGCCACTCAGTAGCCTGTGCAGTTCAATGAGAGGGAATTAGTATATGAGTATGAACTGGATCCATACACATGTTGAGTGCTGACATAAATCTGCTTTTCCTTGAGATCTGTGCATAACTCTCCCTGGCTTTACGTGAATAGCCATTCTCAAGCATTCTTTATCAGGCCTGCTTTAAAACATGAATTTATTGGTTTGGTGTTTACATATGCATAGACACGTGTGCTTTTTCTCTGGCAGCCTGCCTGTCATCTTCTCCCACCCCAGCCACCCCCCTCCAAGACAAGCACCAGCCTGTGGGGTTTGAGTGGTGGAGACAGCTTCCAGCAGAGGCTGACTTTGCTCTGACTCCTTTGTGTACCCTTGATCAGAGTATCTCCCTCAAAAGCCCCTGGGCTACACAATGGCCTCCCTGTCATGGTGCGCCAGCCTGTGCTGTCTTGTCTGGGCAAAGCTCCCTTTTCCACTGCTCATCTCTGCACCTGAGCTTTCACAGCAGGCTGGTGAGCCAGGGCACCCTGGACATGGGGGTGCAGCCCTGACTGTGTGGCTCCATTCCCCCGTCTCATCAAAACAGGGCTTTTCATTGAGTAAGTCAGGGGAGAACAGCTCTCCTGGCTGCTGCTATGAAGCTGACACCTGGCACAACCCCAGTTCCCATCTCCTGGTCCATGGTTCATGCTAATACAGTATTCCTTGGTGTGCAAAAGGTCACCCAGGTCAGCTAGATGTACCAGTCTGTCCTGGGTGACCCCATGGCCTGTTTTATCCTTGAGACTGCTCTCCACAGTCTCTCCGTGCATCGCTTCACCTTGTTCCCGAGCGGTGCTGGGTGTGCAGCACAGGGCAGCTCTGCGCACAAGCAGCAGAGGAAGGGCTGCCATCTCCAGAGCAAAAGTGATGTCAGATCTCTCAGATGTGGTAATTGTACTGTAACCTGGATTAATCTGTCCTTCCAATGCATATAATGGGACAGCAAAGACTTAGTTTTCAGTAACATGGGCCACTGGCTCACCAAGGGATATTTATGTGGAGAGCTGCCCTGATGTCAAATAAGTGTCTGAGATGTGTATTTGAGGGAAGGGCCCTTTCAAGAGCATTTGTTTGAGCTGGAAACTTCTAGGGCTGGTTCAGTCACTGTAGACAGGTGCAGGTCATGAAAAGAAGAAAAGAAAAACCATATATGTTTTATTGTCAGTTTCTCCCAAGCTATTTTGGCACACAGGGCAAACATTTACTAGGAACTTCTTCAAGCTCTAATTAGCTACACATGAGTAATAAGGGCTCTTACGGTAAGTATTAGCATAGAGGAGTACATAAGGGCTTTGAGGCCCTTGCCAGCTTAGTCAGTGTGGCCACGCCTCCCTCTTTTGGCAGCCACAGCCTGGAGGCAGGAATCAGTGATTCTAAATATTTAGCAGCCTTTGCTGCTGTGTAGCTGTGTGGACTGAGTGTGTTGTTGTGGATGGGCTAGGAATGTGGTTGGAAATGTAAAAGGATAGCCCTGAGGAATTGTTCCAAGAGGAAATAGTTATGGGTGCCTGTGGGTTTTTTGCATATACCACAGAAATTTGGATAGAGAGAAGGAAAGGATTTTTTATTTCAAGATGAAGCTCAGTCACCAGTAGTGAGTGCACTACCCAAATTGCTTCCTTGGTTAATTAGTGGGAAATGGTGAAGCAAGAGCCCACCCAAGCCTGGGAGTCATGACCACAGTCTCTGTGTGGGCAGCAGCTCTCCCTTCTCCCCCGAGTCCTGCAAGCAGACCCACTTTTTCAGTAGAAATCTCTCTGCGATGGGCACCCATTAGGCTTTGTTTGAAAACTAACTTCTGTGTCTGGTACAGCTAGAACATAAATGAAATTGCACACCATACCCTGCACAGCACAAGTAGTGAAACCTTAATTTCATAGAATCATAGAATATACTGAGTAGGAAAGGACTCATCAGGCTCATCAACATTCAACTCCTCTCTCTGCACAGGACACCCCAAGAGTTACACCATGTGTCTGAGAGCATTTTTCAAATAATTCTTGAACTCTGTCGAGCTTGGTGCTGTGACCACTTCCCTGGGGACCCTGTTCCAGTACTCAACCACCCTTTGGGTGAAAAACCTTTTCCTGATATCTAAACTAAACCTCCCCTGACTCAGCTTCATGCCATTTCCTCGAGTTCTGTGACTGGTCTCCAGAGAGAAGAAATCCGTGCCTGCCCCTCCGCCTTTTGAGGATGTTGAAGACACACAGCCAGGGTTGCCCCATCCCAGGTGCAGAGTCTGGTACTTGCCATTGTTCAGCTTCATACAGTTGGCGATTGCCCATCTGTCTGATTTGTTGAGGTCTCTCTGCAGGACCTCTCTGCCTTCAAGGGAATTGACAAATTTTCTTAGTATTCTTTCAACTCCTGAATTGAAGTCATTAATGAAGATGTTGAAGAGAACTGGAGCCCTGCAGAACCCCACTATTGACTGGACAGTGTGGAATTCACCCCCTGGTTTTATTTCCCCCTCACGCTTCAGTCTCCATTGCCCCTAGAGTAACTCCAGCTCTCCCCACCTCCCAGCAGATGTACTGCCTTCTCCATATCAGTACTTCTGTGACCTAGATAGGAGGGAAGGCAGCGTGAGTTCCTTCTTTATCAGCTGGCTGTTGCTTTCCAAGGCTCTCACAGGAGCACAAGGCTTTTTGGCTCAGCTTACTCTACTTCAGCAGCAGAGTTGAGCCTGTCTGAGTGCAACCCCCTTGCATCCAAGCAGACAAGTGATCCTGGAGGAGGCAGCTGCACCCCAGGCTCCCCAGACAGGATCTCTGCTTGCAGGAGGACCATAGGGTGACACAAAGGTGGGTAGATTCTACCTCTGCATTTCTGACACTTCTGTAGCCTCTGTCACACATGGCTGAAGGTAGACAGGGGTTAAAAAGCTGCCAGAGAAGACACCAGCCAATACAAGTGCCTTGTGATCTTGGGTCCTTTGCAGAGTCTCTCTAGCCATGCTGGGGGGCTTTGGGGGGTTTGGTTTGGTTTGGTTTTTGGGAGTTTTTTTTGTTTTGGTTTTGTTGTTGTTGTTTGGGTTTCTTTGGGGGGTTGTGGTGGTTTTTTGTCTATTTTGGGGTTTCTTGGGTTTGTTTTTTTATGTGTTCTTTGTTAGATGGAAAATCTACAGGGGCAGAATTGAGCCCATGGATACAACTAGTGAGGCCTCATCACAGGCAAAGGATAACTGATGCCAGATGTTGTTTGTCATGGTCATACTGGCCCACATTTCACAAAAACCAGTGTAATACACGGCTCTCTAGTTCCCACTTGTAATTACATGGCAACCACTGGAGCAAAAATACTGCTGCAAATACTCAGTCTAATCCTGTTAAATGTCTTCATTAGTGATCAGGTTGTAGAGTCCCTCCTTACCTGAAGGTACATAAAACCCCTCTGACGTGGTCCTGGGCAACCATCTCTCAGTGGCCTTGCTTGAGCGGGGGTTGGACAAGATGACCTCCAGACATCCTCTACAATCTCAGCCACTGCAGGACTGTGATTTGGGGCACTGCCTTGTCCTCAGTCCCCCACCTGCTGTTTTACTGACACTCATGAACTTGCATGTTACCACAAGAAGCAAGAAACTGCTACCCCCATCAGGAACTCTGTGTAAAAAGGCTTTGTTTCAGCAGGATGCCTCCAGTAAACCTGTACCTTATGTTCCCTAATTATTTAGCTACAGACAGATTGATTTGCTGACCCTTCCCCAAGCCAGGCCATCATTTCCCTTTCCAGCAGCTTTGGTTTTGCCTACCCAGAGCATTACTTAAGCTCTGAGGTTGTTATTGCCTGCAGGAACAGCACATTCATGGTACCACCAGCAGCATTTATCCAGTGTTGTACATTTGAGTCCAGCTCAAATAAATAAGCTTTGGGATATGTCTCTGTCTGCCTCCACCCCCGCTCTTCCTGATCCTCACAAGTTGCACTTCAGAGCAGACTAACCTTGAGGCACTGAGGTGAGGGGGCGGGTTTAAAGGAGCTGATGTTGGTTAGTGGGGCCTGCTTGGCCCCACAGAGATGCTGGCAGAAGGACTGCACTTTTGCTGCAGTGTTATTTTTCCCAACAAAAAGCAAGAAATTCCTAGGATAACTCTTTACAACAGAGGTTATCGAATAGGTCTGTAGGGATGTAAAGTGGTAACTTAAACAATGTGTTTATTTAAAAAGGAGTCAAGTAAATTTGGTGTTGGGGTTGTAAAACTTGGAGAAAGGAACATACAAACAGAGCAGGAAATCTGGGCAGCCACACTCGTGATGGGGGGAACCACTGTCAAACTGCCCCTATTTCAGAATTCCCCATTGTGTCCTTATGTTACCACACGCTTCCTTACTCCTGCAGATGCATTGCCTGTGGATCACCCCATGCACTTATCTGAAGCTGGAACTGTGATTTTGCTCTCAAGAGTCACTTGCTGCACTCTAGTACCAACTGACACAGCACATTCAAAATCATCTTGGCTTTCTCCCAGTCTTCTTCTCCATGAGGGTTTTGCATGGGTATGTTGTTGCTCATCACTGCCCTCCCAGTGCCCTCCTGCCATGCCTCTGTCAGGACTCTCTCCTCTTCCCAGCTTTTTCCTCTCCACTGCCACCTCTGTCGGGATTAGAGAGCCCTTAACACAAAATGCTTCACCATGCTCCATCAGGTAGATGAGTCTTGGTCACAGGGTAAAGAGACCTCCTTGAGTTTACAGCCCTTACGGCAATGGGGCTGTAGGTGTCAGGGCCCAGCTCTTCCCCAGCTTGTGTTAAACCCACAGGGACTGATGGATCCCAAATAACGTGCTCCTCTTTCACCAAGGATGCAGAACAGAGATGCTTGGGGCAGTTTTGCCAGTAGGAACACGGTGTGAGGGGACATGGTGGATGTTTAACGTGGAGCTGTCCTTCCAGGTGATGGGCTGACAGAGGCAGTTTGGAGTGGCAAGCAGTGCTGGCTGTGCATCCTGCTGTCCTCCAGCATCCCAGATAACACTGCTGGGGAGCACACACCTGCTAGGCCACAGCACACAGCTGCATGGAGGATCTTGTCTAACAGCACAGGGGAGGCAGAGGAGAGCGGTATTCTTGCTGGCTATAACAAACATAGTTTTTACATATCCCACACAGGAACAGCTATCCCCATGGGGTGCTTGAAATGCTACAATTCACCAGCTGTTTTCTTTGGACACTGGTGCATTGTATCTGGACAGAAACTGAGTCATGCTTTTGGACTGGGCACATCCACTACTCTGCTGTGCCAAGGAAACTTTGCCCACTACTAGGACCTCTTCCTGTTTCCATAAACAGCAAGGCTGTTTGCCCTGGTTTGTGACCCTCTGGAAGAGAGAATGAAGGTGGCTCGGCCAGGGTCATGGAGAGAGCTGGGGCAGGGCAACTTCTCAGGCTCCAGCCTGATGGCTTCATCTCTGTCCCTCCCTTCTGGGAGTGCCCACCTGTTCTGAGCAGCAGAAAAAACTACACAGCATAAAATGACAGCACATGAGTCAAGCGATAGGCCTCACCCAAGGAGCTGTCTTACAGAGAGCACATGACCCTCAGAGAGAGAATACCCCAAGTAACAAGTGCTGTACAGAGTGCCCATGAGGTGCTTAGCACATGGTGGCTGCACACATGACCCAGGGCTGCTTTCACAGAGACTCAGCTTTGGAGCAGTTCCTGGGAGCAGCCAGCAGCTTTGAACCCTTCTGGGATGTCACTGTCCAGTTTGGAAATGATTTTGTAAATGGGTTTCTTCCAGGAGGGGTCGGCATCCTTGCCTGCCCTGACAGCGCTGAAGAACTCCTGCAGTGTCAGGCTGGCCACCTCCAGGAACCGCCCTGGCACCTGCAGCAAGACAGGAATCAGCCAATGGACACGACCATGTCGCTGCTTCCTCCTTACCCCAGCAAATGCCACCACCCCCTTCCTCCAGATCCCCTCCTCACCTCGAAGTCATTCCCCTTGTTATAGTGCATGTTGAGGGCACGGAAGAGCTCAGAGTCCCGGGAGACCTGGAGAGTGCAAGCATCCACAACACCCTCCAGCAGGGCCTGCCGGGCAAATTTCTCCACCTGGATGTAGTAAAACTCACGGAAGTTGCTGAACCACTTGATGAGCTGGGAGGTGATGCAGCGGCTGAACTGGCAGGGAGAGAGCCAGAGGATGGTGTTATGCCAGCTTGGATCCTCCCTACCCACGAGCCCCTGCAAACCCAGCCATGCACTGCTGGACTGGCCCAAACCCAGCCCTGCCCCAAGGCTACAAAAGCACCAGCTGGGGCAACGACATCAGAGTGTCCAAGGTGCTCTCCACACTGAGATTCGCATCCCAGCCGCCCTGCAGTGGGGCGGCACATTTAATCTGAATACCTCGATTGCACAGAGTGAAAACCTGACAACCAAGGTCTGCCTGTGCACCTGCTCCTGGGCAGCCCATGCTGAAATGGGTGCTGTCCCCCATCTCCTGCCAGCAGGGCAGGGGGACACAAGAGCAGCCCTTTCCTCATGGCTCCCCAGGGAGGCAGGCTAGGTGCCACACCACATGGGAGCCCTGCCCAGCCCCAGCTCTGACTGCTGCTGTTTTACCTGCACATCGAGGAAGTAGGTCTTCAGCAGAGTGGAGCTGGGGTAGCGGGTGAAGAAAAACATCAGCTTGGCCTTCTTCAGGTGCCCGGGGGTCAGCGCCTCCTGCATCTGCCTTGGGGTCAAGGAAAGCCTACACGTAGCAAACCCCAAGCTCGGCATGTCCCTGAGCACCAGCCCTAACACACACATGCCCAGTGCCCACGATAGCCCCTCATGGCCTGTCAGTAGGGCAGAGGAGGTTCATCCTTGGCTGGACAGCCACTGGTTTTTCACTTCAGAATCCCTGAGGAAACTAGTACTCTCAATAGCACTTCGCAGTCTCATGAGAACTGGAATTTCCATGAGACAGCTGAGACAGGACCCCTAGTATGGCCCAAGAGCAGGCTTGGTAGCTCCTGACCTATACCCACAGCTACACTACAGCATCTAACCAACCGTGAGGAGTGGCAGTGCCCCTCCATGGCTTAGGACTCCTTTCCTGCCCACGCTTTTTTAGCCCCCTACGGAGCAGCAGGGACCTTGGCCTTGCGGAGACTGGCAAGCTGTGGCTCCAGAGGAAAAGGGGAGCACATTCCCCAGGGACCTCTAGCTGCCCCCAAAGGATATATGGGTTGAGGCAAAGGGCACTCCATCATTTGCAGCTGGCAGCTCACTGCGGCCATCTCTGCCAGCTGGCAGTAGTGCCATACTCTCCATGTTGGCAGGGCTCAGGGGCAGGGGATGGTGCTGCTGCTGTCTCACAATCGATGACCTCAGTTTAACAGTTCCCCAGTGCAAGTTGAGGGGCTCTGAGGCCCTCTCCAGAGATGGGCTCTCATGAGAGTCACTGCCCCAGAGGCTGTGCTGGCCATGTCCCAACAGCTGGCTCAGCAGCTGGCTGTCCTGGACAGGGGTGGCTGAGCCCAGTGAATAACCCATGGTGGGTATCCGAGAGGGTTTTCTGACCCCCTTTGAACTGAAGGAGCCAGCATAAGAGCCCAGGCTCTTCCCCAAAGCTCCTGTCAGGACCCCAGCCTGGGGTGAGCCCAGCGAGCCTGGTGCATTCATGGGAGATGGTTTAGCAAGTGGTTTTCTGCATTTCCCACCAGCAGAATACTCTCTCCTGGGGTCTGGCCCCAGCATCAGAAGGCTGTGGTGCTGCTTCTGGCTGTGGCTGTCTGCCTTCTGCCAGACAGTCTTCAGGACAGAGTCCACCACCTGGGACGTCACCACAGCCAGCTCATGCTTCAGTGCCTGTGAGAGGACCCTCACTGCCGAGGGCAGGCCACCTGTGTCACTTCTGTCCTCAGCATCCTCCAGCCCATGCACCTCCAGGACGCTCCTCCTGAGAGGTGCTTTGCGTGGGTTGCTGGTGGCAGTGGCACTGTCCTTGTTCAGTCTGTCTTTAGGCCTTCCAGGCAGTGGCTGCACTTTCTCGGTATCTTCCTGGGTTTGGGCAGCATCCTCAGAGTCGCAGACCTGGTAGAACTTCTCCTGAAGCCACCTCAGCTGCTGCTCTAAAAAGCAGAGCTGCTCTTTCAGCTGCTGGCAACCCTTGGCGTGGGAGCTGCCCCCTGTGGGAGCCACTCGTCCAGCTGCCTCCATGCCCTGCTGGGGCACCCTTGGCTTCCTCTTGCTCTCCTGGGGCATCTCAGCACCCCTTTCCCTCTCATGCCTAAAAGCTGCCTCCAGGTTTGTGTCAAATGCCTGTGGGGTTGGTGGGAGGCTCATGCCCTGGATGATGCTCTCCACCCTGGCCCGCTTGGCTCGTAAGTGCTGGTCGGAGAGCTGGTCCCGTGGGTGCTGGTTGGAGAGCTGGTCCCCATCACCAGCACAGGGCACGGGAGCTGGGGCACAGGTCCTGGGGAAAGCTGGGGCTTGCACTTCTTCTCCAGGACATGCACCACATTTGTAGTCACGAGGCAGGGCCACTGCCTGAGAGGAAGGGAAAAGGATGGTGGGATCCAGGTTCCTGCCAACCATTGTGTGGCTGAGGAGCTGTGGTATCAGGGATGCATTGGGGGAAGGCAAGAGAGAGTCAGTCTGGAAACAGGGCTCCAGTTTCAGCCCCTGGCCATGCCCTGAAGTGGCACAGTCTTTGTCCTGCTCAAAGCCAGTCCTGCTGTCCATCGTATCTTCTTCCTGCCTGGACAGACTGGCAGGCTTCCCAGATGTTTGATGTTTCAGCCTGCTAGTGGTGTGGAACTGGAGAAAGAGCAAGAAACAGGACCTCATACAGCAGTTTTCCAAGCACATGGCCAGAGAGTTTTCCTCCCAGATTTCCATGGCATCCCTGCTCCCCTGCAAAAACTATTTCACCAGGGAATGACCCAGACAGAAACCTCCAGGCACTGCAAAACCTGTGGGCAGACTGTCAGGTGTCACACAACAGCAGCAATGCCCTGGGCACTGCCACAGCTCCCACATAGCAGCCAGACATTCATTGTGCCCAGAGTACATTTCACTTGCTTTGAGCCCCAGATGTGCCTGGCAGCACAAACTTCCCACACCACCAGCAGCATCTGCACCAGAGGCATTTGGGGAAACTGCCCTCTGGGCTTGTGAACTCAGGTACGAGGGCAGAGAGCACCAGGCAGAGCCCTCTGGACCCACCTGGACAAAGGGGTGGGTTTGGGTGCTCCTGGGTGTTGACAGAGCACAGAACAGCAGCTGCATTCCTGGTGAAGGTATTCACGGCACACAGATAGGTAGGCCATGGGTGCTGCCAGCTTCTGCCAGCCCCAGCACCCACCAGCAGAGCCCCCAGGGCACAGGGATGGGTGGCAGCACTTGGGGGCTGGGCCAGCACAAGCAGGCTGGTGGAAGGGGGCACAGAGAGGGTAAAAGGGCAATGTGACCTGCTGCAAGCAGGACACACCGAGATGTTCAGGCTAACACAACACGGGGTTCCTAAGTGCTTGGCAAAACACTGAATAAAAGAAATGAGAATGTGGATTATCAGGGAAGAGAAAAAACACTGAGCCAGCAGCCCCAGGCTTAAAATTGTCATGCTGACTCCAAGCGGGGATCCACCCCCTTCCCTCATTCCCCGCTTGGACAGCTTTGCGAAAGAAGGTGTAAAACATTGCATCCTGGGCAATTACACAGTAAGCGTCCCTGTGGGATGCTTCTTCCTTACCCACATTAATTAGCAGCAGATTTGCACCACTAAATTAGGACAGCTCTTGTCTTTTCCAGGCACCTTTAAAGTCTGAGATTCTTTTGCTGTTCACAGAAATACCTTATCATTTTCAACACCATCAGGCTCCTATCCCTGTAACTGCTCCACGCCAAGTCCTCCAGGCAGTGTAGGAAATGGCTTTCTTCTCAGTGGTTTTTACCAGGTTGCCTTTCTTCAAACACCCCTGAATTCCAAGCAGGTGTTCGGGAGAGCTCTACCTTTTGCAGAGCTTGGTTTGTCTTGACAAACCAAGTATTTTCTGGGTTATCTGACACCACTTGTTGATCTCCTGTGTTGTCTCCCCACCCTGCCTGACCATTAGGGTTTCATTTTCCTAACAGTCTGCTGTAGGGTCTTTCAAACTGCTCGGTTTATCCACAGCCAGCACAAGGTGCCGGCAGCTCTCAGCATCACACCTTGCCCTTGTGTTACGAGCTTAACCATTGCCTGCAGCTGCCTCTTAGCCTGCCATCTGCATCCAACAAAGTCACACAGCAAACACACTGCAGTCGTAGATTCCATCCACCCTTAATCCTTTCCGCAATGGCGTGGTCCTGTAACCTCACTCGTTTTTTTTTGCAGAAACACCTTCTTTTGACACTTGCTCATGATTTGTCTCATCTGCTGTGCTCAACAGCAAGGTCGGGAGCTTGCCTGCCCCCTGTGCTGAGGCTTCCCAGCCGCCCAAGAACCTGGATGATATACCCTTCGTAAGCAGATCAACTCAGAGCTGGCAAGGCGACCTCCTCTTGCTTATGGTTTCCAGCACCACCATCTTTCTTCTGGAGATTTGGAGGGAGGGAGCAGACCCTGCGGTCCCAGGCCATGGCAGATCGCTGTGGGTAGCCTTGGCTCCCCCTCACAGCGTCCCCGGCACCGCAGGACCAGGAGGTGCTGCCCTAAGCAAATTCCTCCTGCTGATGCAGCTTTTTCCCCACAAAGTTAACAGGTGCGTGCTTTGGTTCCTACTCTTACTGCCAGCTTTCACTAGTGTCACCTTCCAGACCACTAAAGAGCAGCCGAGACTTCTCTTACCTGAAGAGACAGGAACGAAATGAAGACGTTCAGAAGAGGAGGGCAGTGTGCCTTCTCCAAAACTGAAGCCACTCCACATGGGCTCCTCGGGTGCTCCTCGGTGGGACAGCCGTGCACGGAGCAGCGTGCCGTCCCTCCGGACGGCAATTCCCCCCAGAGCCTTGCGCAGCCGCCGCATCCCTCTGTCCTGTGGCAGCGGTCCCCGAGCCGAGCCGCAGGCAGCTGCCGGGGCCGGGGAGCGCGGTACCCGGGAACGCGGGATGCGGCGGAGGCAGCGCCGGCGCGTCCTCCCGCGGCGCTCACGGCCTTTAAAGAGGGAGTGGGGAGGCCGGAGGCAGCCAACCAGCTGGGAACGACTTCTGAATATGCAGATGAACATCCAGGAGGTCAGGTCCAACCCCGGCGTCCAGCCACCTTCCCTACTGTCTCCCACACTCATAGCCCCCGGAGCCAGACAGACAAGGGCTATCAGGTGCCAAGTTGCTGGCTGCCCAAGTGGGCAGAGGCCCAGAAGAGCAATTTCCCCCTGGAATTTGGCCTGGAAGCCCCATTCAGGACCCAGGATGGTGAACTGTTGGTGAGACGATGCAAATACACCAAGCTGACAAGCAGTGCCACGGCCAAGGAAGGAGGTGGCCCAGATCCCACCAGCTACCCATCTTCCACGGAAAGTGCCCGGGCGTTTCCAACATCCCACACCGTGGGGACACGGAGGTGTTTTGGCTGGCCTGGAGGTCTGCAGCATAGGACATGGGCAAGAAATGGGACAACACGGGAGAAGCAGCGACACAGAGTCTCTTGCTTGTCGCAGGGTGCTTCAGAGACACCACCAGCAGAGCTGGCATCACTCCCAGCTGAGCACATCCTGACCCCAGCCCCAGGACAAACCTACCTGCCCCAGCAGCACGTGCGGTTGTCAGACACTTCTCCTCACGCAGGAGCTGTAGATAGGTGGGCAAAGTCTAGCCGTGCATGCCACTCCTGGGGCTTCATTTGCCACGTGCCTACTGAGCATGCCAGTGTTTACTGTATTCATTGTGTAGGCAGGAGGCTGTGGTTAAAAGCAGATGACATCAGGGGGTCAATATTGTTCAGGGACATTAGCCTTCGAAAGACAGGTCACAGAGAAATCCCTGGCAGAGCCTTTCTGGCTCAGTTACCTTTTATTAGAGCAGTCAGCTCATCCTCAAAGCCTCAGAGACTATCCCCTGTTGATTTTTATTCAACCTCTTTCCTTTGAAAATGATCTCATATTTTGAAGCTTGCAGTTTACCATTCATGTATTATTAAGCAGTGGCTAAATTAAGCACATGTGCATAACTCAGACTTGGCTCCTTGAAAGATGCCTGGCTGCCAGATAGCGTTTTATAACTATCCCAGGCTGATTCTCCGAATCTGTAAATAGGTTCCTTGGGTTTTCTTCCACCTGTGGTTCCCCACCTGGAAGCAGGCAGAGAACAGAAGCTAGCTGGGGAATTCTCAAATGTTTTCAACATACAGAGCACACCTGAGGAACAGGGCTTACTGATGGACTCATTTTCCTGTTTGCCATGGTGAGATTACCTCATTGCCCATTTCTAACCATGCAACATCCCACTGGGTGATGCTTGCGGCGATATCATTCCACACGAGCTCGGCCCCACGGTTTGCCAAGGCAAGCAGGAAAGCCACGGGAGCTGGTTCAAAGAAGAGCGCCATGAAACGGCACTCTTTGTAATACATGGGGTTATTTATTACAAATATACATGTATTATTACATATAATAACATCTATATATACAGATACATGTGTTTATATAAATATATGTAGTACATATATATTTCATATGTGTGTAACCCATACATAAAAACATGTAATATAACATATATTACATTATGTAGAATGCGCTCACGCATACATTATTACATGTGTGGTAGGTAATACACAGGAATATTATCGGTAGCCCCGCGTCCCCGGCCTGCCCTGCCCCGCAGCCCCGCCCCCCGCTGGCGATGGTCCCGCCCCCGGCTGCTCCCCTCCTTCGGGGGAGGTTGGTCCG
>VZRS01004682.1:329-13865 GCA_013398055.1 Ifrita kowaldi
GAGCCCCGGCTCGCCAGACAAAGGGGGTTCACCGGCGGCGACAGTCGCGGAGCGGATGTGATTTCGGTCGGGGCTCGCCGGTGGCAGCGCCGTGTCCCCCGTCGCTGTGGGGCTGCGGATCCCCGAGGGGTGGCCGGCGGTGGCTCGGACCCGCCATCCCTGTCTGGCTGCTGGCGGCTGCGTTTGCCGTGTCGGGAGGCGTCTGTCGTGACAGAATCGGTGCTGCTGCGTGTGTTTGGGTGGGGAGGTGCAGCAGCTGGCCTGGGGCTGGGCTGGACGCGCTGTGTTGTGGTCTGGGGGGGCTGACGGTGGGTCCGGTCTCCATCCACGTCCCTGCGGCCCATCAGGAGCAGGGAGGGGATTCTGGAACGGGATCCGGGGTCCCGAGGGCTGTGCAGGTGGGAGTGTGGCACGGTGGGGACCAGGGCTGAGCCCGCAGCCCCCACGGCTCCCCCGCACCCATCTCTGTTGCTGTCACAGGCTCTGGGGGCTGGTGGCTGTGTTCCCATCCACGAATCCCGGGATTTGTTCTGGTTTTGGCCACGGTCCTCCCACGGGCACCCGAAAGAGTCACTTGGGTGTGGGTGATGCTCAGCCCCACGGCGTGGGGACATCCTGGCAGCCCCATGTGGGGATGCTCAGCCTGTGGGGCTGGGGGTAGCTGAGCATCCCGGGGAGCGCTCCCAGGAGGGGCGGTGGCCGTGACCCGGAGCTGTCCTGGGACAGGACGCAGCCCGGATGATGACACTGCAAGATTTCCTCCTGGGCTGCCCTCTGCTGTGGCCCAGCCCTGGCCACCAGCGCCAGGCTCCCCACGGTCCAGCACAGCTGGACAAACAGACCCCTAAAAAACCTTTGGGAGCAGAAGACACGGATGGCTGGGAGATGCTTGGAAAGAAGTTGCTGTTGTGTCTTCGTGGTTGGTGCCTCATCCTGGAGCCCCTGAACCATCCCAGTGTGGCTCAGGGGACATCCCCTCCCTGGCACCTGTCCTGGGGCGGGGTGGAGTCTCCTCCTCGGAGAACATTCCTCCACCGCCACAAGCATGGCAGGGTCTGGAGGAGCCCCTGGAAGCCTCCCAGGCACTGGGAGCACTGGTCCTGCACAAGAGGGCCCTGTCTGAGCTCTTGGCTGGCATTGTGCTGCTGTCGGCACATTCGGTTGTTTGGGCTGGTGCGTGGTTGTCCTTGTGTGAGGATCATTCTCTGCAGGGTTATTCCACTCGGGAGTTGTGTAACCCTTTTGTTTGGACAATGCCCTAGGAGGCCACCACAGGCCAAAACCAGATGACTTGGGGCTGTTTTTTCCCCTGGGGTACTGGAGGACGTTGGGAGGTGTCCTCAGCCCAGTGAGATCAGCGCTTTGCAGAGAGGCAGGTTCAGGACACTGTCCCTGTCCTGTGGGGTGGCTTCCTCTCTCTGGAGCTGCTGGAGGTGTCTGCTTGGCCAGGCCACCCAGAGAAGCTCCCTCTGTCCTGGGGAGATGCTCTGTGCATCCCACTGCTGTCCTGGCTGGCAGCAGCCTCCCAGCCTGCCCCGCCTGTGTGGGATGGGGTCTGGTCAGGCTGGGAGAGGGGCTGGGCTCCCACAGAGCTTCTGCCACCCCTGGCCTCCGAGCAGGTGACATCTGCAGGTCCTGCTCCCCCTGCACTGGAATGTGGGAGGCTGGAGCAGGGAGAGCCCAGGGGCACAGCGGGGTGGTGGGAGCTCGGCGTCGTCTGGAGCAACAGAATCCTTTGATTGCTGCTTTCCGCGGTGCTTTTCCCCACGGAATGTGAGCGAGAGCCCCGTTCCCAGTGCCATTAGGGCTCGCCATATGCTCCCAGTGCCTGTGCCAGCACCAGCCCTTGGCTCCCGAGCTGAGGAAGCAGCGACAGCCCTGGTGAGGCACGAAAGGGAGGGCGGGCGACCTCTCTGCATCACTCACTACCTGCTTGGCCTGATTTCGGATGACTCGGATCAGCTGCCTGGGGGAAACGAGCTGTTCCAGGGCCGGGATCAGCACTCAGCCGGAGGAGAGGGGAGGGAGCAGAGCATCCCTGTGCAGGCAGCCGGCTGGAGAGCACGGAATCCACCGCTCAGCTGGCACAATGCGTTAGGCTCAACAGGCAAGGCCGGATTTCAGGACAAAGCCTGGGATCAGGCGCTGTGGAGGTGCCCGCCGCGTGCCCAGACGGTGAGGGATGCGCTGGCACCGCTGCCGGGGACGGGAATTCTGCCGCTGTCCTGACAATGCCATGGGTTTTGGCATGGCCTGTGCTGTCTGCTGGGAGCGTGGTGGCCTGGCCTGCGGGTGGGAGGAGAAATCCCAACGGAATGGGGGAGATGCTGCCGGAGCACGAGCTGAGCATCCCGAGGTGTGGGTACCCGTCCTCCTCTGGAGGGAGAAGCGCCCTGTTTGCCCAGGATTCCCTGCCTGGGAGGTCTCCTGCCTGTGAGACGCTGCCTCTTCTCCCTCTGCCTGACGTTCTCGCCTCTCCAGGGGTGTTGGAATCGCCGGAGGAACCGGAGGCGGCTACATCTGGGGAGTCACCCTGGCGCTGGCACGGCGGCCGCGCAGCCAGATGGAGGGAGCTGCAGCAGAGCTGCCTCTGTTTGTTTTCCCTGCGTTGGTTCCTAACCTTGTTTTACCCCAATCCAGGGTGTCTTGTGCCTATCCAGGTCCCTGCAGGAGAGGAGCAGCGGGAGGGAGGGAGTGGGGCAGCATGTGGGCACACGTCCGAGGCGGTTTCGGTGGCGGTGCCAGCTTGGAGCTTGGTGGGCTCTGCTTGTGCTGCTGGGCTGCTTGTCCTGGGCACAGCTGTGCCAGTGTCTGGCCTGGCACGCCCTGCCCAGTCTGGTGTCCACCTGAGCTGCTTTCCAGGCTGCTTTTCCAGCCCTGGTGATGCCTCGGCCATGCAGGTCCCCCAGTGCTGGTTCTGCACAGACTGAGCAGAGTCCTTGTTGCTTTGGCTCTTTAGCGGCTCCACGGGCCCTGGAAGGTGCTGCCAGTGCTGTAACACCCCCACAGTCAGATGGATCTGCTCCTCCTCCTCCTCCCAGTTACTGGGTCAGCTCAGCTTGAACCATCTGGTCCAGTTCTGGCCCCTCTGCTCCTGGCCGGGCACCGGCAGCCGAGAGCAGCAGAGCCTTCATCGGGTGCCGATGGTGGGGTGGGAGTGACCTCTCTGGTGCCTCGGCTCCTCACCCGCCTCTAAGGGGCTGAGATTCTCCATCCCTGTCCCAGAGAGTTCCTCTTCCACCCGGGGCTGTCCCGGGGGGAGGATGAGGAGCCAGGCACAGTCAGAGGCAGGAATGCTCCGTGCTGCGTTTGGGCAGCCCTGGTGCCAACAGCACCAACCCAGACAAGCCAAAGGCAGCCGGTGACAGCGGAGGGAGGCGGGGAAGCCGAGGCTGCGAGCAGGGCTGGGCAGGAACGTGTTTAACCATTCCAGTCACCTGCCCAGCGTCACGCTCCGCCTGCGCCGGGATGCGGCCGAGGGCGCAGGGACCGCGGGCAGGTGTTGGATGCTGCGGCTCCCACGGAGGCTCTGCGGTGTCTGGACGTGCTGGAGGGTGGCAGGGCTGGTGCAGGCCCGGCAGCAGCAGCATTTGCCGGGAGTTTGGCCGGGAAGCAGCAGAGCTGAGAGCTTCCGGTGTCCCTGCAGCATCCCGGGAGCTGCCCCGTCCTCGGGTGATGCTCCAGGCGCTGCTTCAGCTGCAGATGCTTTTCCTCGCCTACAACACCTCAAACGGTGTTTGCTGGCAAGCTCGGCTTTTCCAGACTGCTGCTTTCAGGCTGTGATTTCCAGGGAAATGAGTTCTGACGCTGCTGGTCCGAGTGGCCACTGGCAGGGAGAGCAGCAGGTCCCTGGGCCAGGCGCTGCTCAGAGGACGGGACCTGCTGGGATCCCCACACACCCCAGGGAGCTGTTTCCAGAGCTGGGATGTGCTTTGGGGTGTCTGCACTGGTGCCCAGGGCTGCAGCTCCTCCTTCTCCCTCCTGCTGCCGTCAGGATCCTGCTCTGCTGCTCCCAGTCACGGGGAGATGGATCCAGGAGCGCTCCTGAGGTGCTCCAGCCTGGGCTGCTGCTGCTCTGAGCTTCTCCGAACACCTTCACCCTTGTGGTGCTCCTGGAGGCTCCATTTTGCCTTCCCAAGTCTCACCAGCGTTGGGTTCTGGCTTTTTCTTTGGTCTCCCTGCGATTCTGGGGACTCCAGAAGGGACAGAACACTCAGCAGCAGCAGCAGAGGTGACCTGCTGGGCCACAGCTGATGCTGAGCACATTCCTGCGCATCCTTTGGGATGTGAGGAGTCTCCACCTCACCAGGACCTGCGGGAACAGCTGGAGCTGTGCCAGGGGAGGTTTAGGTTGGGTATCAGGGAAAGGTTCTTCCCCCAGAGGGTGCTGGGCACTGCACATTCCCAAGGCTGCCAGAGCTCCAGGAGCGTTTGGGAAACACTCCCAGCGATGCACAGGGTGGCATCGTTGGGGTGTCTGTGTAGGATCAGGAGTTGGACTCCATAATCCCTGTGGGTCCCTTCCCACTCCGGCCATTCCCTGATTCTATTTCTGGGATGTTGGGAGGAGGTGTTGGCTGTGCTGTCCCCCAGGAGAGCAGCAGAGCTGCCAGGGCTTCCCCATGGCTCAGTTCTGTTATAAATATCCTCTTACACGACCTGGGGTGTTTAATCCTGGGGCACTGGGGAGTGACAATTCCTCGGGCCACGGCTCTGCCGCCAGCATTGAGGTGGCTGCAGAGCCACCAAACCCCGTGCCAGGGCATCCAACTGGGCTGAGACACCTCGCTGGGCAGGGAGATCCTTAAAACAGAACTGTCAAAGCACGGAGCTCGTTCCCTTGGCAACAGTCATGTTGGAGATTGGCCTTAGGGTAGGAGCTAAAAACCCACTCAAAAAAAGGAGTTTCAGCTGTTGGCTGTCACACTGGGGGAGGGTGCTGGCACAGGGGTCACCCTGCCCTGTGCCCCGGGGTCTGTGGGGAATTCTCTCCTTTTCGGGGTCCCCAGGGAGCTGTGACACTGGGAAAGGCTCTCAGGGTGCTTGGGGGATTTGGGGTGGCCCAGAACTGGGGGGGTTTTCCCTCTGCTCTGCCCCCTCCCAGCACTCTGGGTGTGACCAGCCGGCTCTGGGCTCTCCTGCTGCAGCTTGGTGGGGGTGGCAGGAGAACCTCTGAGCCGTGGGATGGCCTTGGAAGGAGGTGATCCTGGTGTCCTGGGATTTGCTGGGGGTGCCACTGCCTTTTCCTGAGCAAAGGCGGCACCAGCCTGGTGTGAACGTGGAAACGGGGCCGAGCGGAGCCATCCAAGGGGTTCCCCAGCTCCCTGATCCCATCCCAGCTCTCCTCTGGCCCCACAGGGGCTGTGTGGGGGGCCCAGGGGGTGTGTGGGGTTTAGGGAGGAGAAAGAGGAGAGGAGAAGCTGCTTCCCAGCCCTGCATAGTGAGGATGGAGCCGGAGTCACACCGGGAATGTCGGCTCTGAGAGCATCCAGGCAAGGCTGGGGGAGGAGGAGGAGGAGAGGAGCATCCCGTGGTCTCAGAGCACTTGGAATCAGCCTCTCTGGAGCTGCTGATTGATGCTAATTGCTGGCTGTGTCTCAGCTGTTGAACCCCGGTCAGGTGTCACCAGCGGCTCTTGGCTGTCCCCCGGGTGGGTCTGGCAGGAGGTGACAGTGTCCCTCTGGTCACTGACACACCCTCAGAGGTGCCCAAGGTCGTGTCAGTGCCCCTGGGAGCAGCACCCCGCACCTGGGGGCTACTGGGGACCATCCCAAGGCCTTGGGACACCCCAGGGTTCAGAGCAGGAGGTGATGAGGAGCTGCATCCTCTTGCAGTGACTCAGGGAACGCTCATTTACGGAGAAATCCTGTGGAATGTGGTGTTTGGGGTGAGCGGGTTTCATGTGGGAAGCTGGGAAGCCCCTGGAGTCGCCGCTTCCCTCACAAGCAGTGAGATCCCAATCCAGCGGCATCCAGACGTCCCTCGTGGCTGCGGGGTCCATCCAGGCTGTCCCCGAGAGGCAGATCCGGGCAGGGAGCAGATGGAGGCCAGGCTGGAGCGAAAGGTGGAGGTGGGAGGGATCCAGGAGAGGGCTCCACGTGGGGACATCCCCGTGTGGTGTCACCTGGCTGTGCTCTGGGTACAGCCGGGACGCAGGAGCTGCGGGCTCCAGGGTGTTCCTGTTGGACATCGGGATCCCCCACCCCGCAGGGAGCCCTGGAGCAGTGATCGGTCCCACATCCCTGTCCCTGGCACTGCCGAGCTGGGAGCACACTCAGGGCTCCGTTTCCCACATTTAGGGAACGTTTGCGTTCCCCTGACAGTCCCTGTCCCCCTGGGATCAAACCCTTCCCCCTGTGGGAGGGACAGCTCGGAGGGAGCGGCTGTGGGGGCTGCCAGAAGGAGCTTCAGGCACCTGTGGAGTTCCTGGATGGATTCATTCCTGTGAGGAAAACAGGAGCTACCCAGAGCACAGCCAGGTGACACCACACGGGGATGTCCCCACGTGGAACCTTCTCCTGGATCAGCCTGGATCCCTCCCACCTCCACCTTTCGCTCCAGCCTGGCCTCCATCTGCTCCCTGCCCGGATCTGCCTCTTGGGGACAGCCTGGATGGACCTTGGATGCCCCTGGATTGGGGAAGGAGCCGGCTCTGGAGTTGCAGGAGGCTCCTGGAGGGATGGGATGTGTCCTGTCACCGTCACAGCACCGGTGACGCCGGATCCGAGGTGGAACGGAGCAGATGCACCCAAACAGGAGCAGCTTTCCCTCTCCTGGGAAATCTGCAGCGGCTCAGCTGCCCAGAATTCAGGCTCTGGGCATTCCAGACTGTGGATTCACACCCTGCTAAAATCAGCCTGTGCAAGGGATGTGCACAGCAGATGTCTGAGCCTTCCCGATCCACGAGTTCAAAATTCCCGCCCTGCCAGGATTCCCGCATGGATTCCCCGAAGGGAAAGATGCCCCGGGGCGGGGAATGGAGCTGGGCAGGGAATGACTAGAACACAAAGTCCTTGGAGAGGAGAATAAGGCGCCTTGGAAAACATCTGTGCCCACGGGGATGAATTGGATCTTTGTGATGCAGAACCCAGAGTAAATAGGGAAGAAGGAGGGAAATGAGAAGGGGTTTTTTGGGAAAGAAGGAGGGAAATGAGAAGGGTTTTTTTGGGAAGGGAGGAGGGAAATGAGAAAGGGTTTTTTGGGAAAGAAAGAGAGAAATGAGAAGGGGTTTTTTGGGAATGAAGGAGGGAAATGAGAAGCATTTTTGGGACACGGCTGTGAGCCAGAGGCGTTGGAGGGCTCGGAGCAGTGGGTGGTTTTCCCTGGGGTTATTTCTGCCACAGAGATGTTTTCACAGCCTGCAAAAGAGCCGGGATGGGGTGGACATTCCCTGGAGAGGATCCTGCAGCTCCAGCCTCGCCCCCACGGTTGCTGGGCTCTTCCCAGGCCTCTCTCCCTGTTTCCCTGCTCCAGGCGAAGCTGCTCCAGGCAGGCAGCACCGTGGCTGCGTTGCAGAATTCCTGGGATACAGAGGATCAATTTTTTTCCTTGTTGGGAGCATCCTGGGGCTGGAGGCCCGGAGCTGCAGGGCTTTGGGGACAGTCCTTGCTGGATGGGGACACTCACGCTGGGCTCCAGGAGCAGCAGAGGCATCCACATCATTTTTCCACATCATTTTTCCACATCATTTTTCCCCTCATAAATATGAATGCAGCCCCTCTGCAAAAGTGCACGGCTCTAATTAATGAAATATTGATTTTTCTGGAGCGCAGCGCTTCCCCGGCTCCGCTGCACCAACGGGGAGCGCAAACAAACACGGGCAGCGGCTCTGGGCCCCACACGGGGCTTGGCACAGCTTTCCTGGGGTGGTTTTGGGGAGCCTGAGGCTGCTCTGCCTGTCCCTGGATCTGGATCTGAGCCCTCCCGTGCCAGGTCTGGCCCGTCTGGATGGTTCCAGGGAAGGACAGCCATGTCCCCAGCCCGCCAGGAGCCCTCACTGCTGGCTTGTCCCCCTCTTGTGGGATGATAACAGAGGCTTGAGGGGTCCCTGCAGCCCCCAGGCTGTGCTTTGGCCGTGGCAGTGGCACGGAGGGAGGCGAGGGGACAGTGCCAGCCCTGGCAGGTGGCAGCAGCCCTGCGCTGGCAGCGCTCCCTGGCATGGGCAGCGCGGATGCTCCCGGAGTGTCCAGCACCTGTCCCAGGCTCTCTGTGCCAGGACAGCCCCGGAGCTTGGCTGGAGCTGGGTTTCCAGAGGGGTGGCACCCCTGGAGGGGACAGTCCCTGCTCTGAGCACCCCTGGGTCTTCTAGGACACACCTGGCTGTGCCAGGATTGGATTTAGTTGGGATATTGGGAGGAAATTCCTCCCTGTGAGGGTGGGGAGGCCCTGACACTGCCCAGAGCAGCTGTGGCTGCCCCTGGATCCCTGGCAGTGCCCAAGGCCAGGCTGGACGGGGCTTGGAGCAGTCTGGGACAGTGGGAGGTGTCCCTGCCATGCCAGGGGTGGCACTGATGTCCTTTTCCAGTCCAAACCGTTCTGGAATTCTGTGGTTCCGCGATGCCTTTGTGAGCCTCCATCCCCAGCCTGTGCTCCCCGCCCGAGCGGCCGCGGCTGCAGAGAGACCCCGTGGGAGGAGGGGGAGACCCCCGGGGTGGGTCCTGCTGCTCCGGGGGTGCTGAGCCCCCTCCTCTCCCGGCTCTGCCCCTATTCTGTCACTTCCAGCTGCGGGGATTTGATGAAATCCCGGCCGTTCCCATCTGTTCCGGCGGGCACGGAGCCCCCCCCGGGATCTGGGTCGTGCCGGGGTCTGTGCCCCCCACCCAGGACAGCCGGACACGGCCCTGGCACAGCCTAGGATCGGGGGGATGGAGTCCCAGCGTGGGGTCCCGGGGACGAGAGGAGGGGAATGTCTCCTCCGAGGTGTCCCCGTGGTGTCCCCCAGGGTGGAGCTCCGCTCTGGGGGATGCTCGGTGAGGCCAAGCTGGAGCTTCCCGGTGTCCCCGTGGTGTCCCCCAGGGCGGGGGTGGCATCCTTGATGTGTTTAACCTCTCCCCAGGCTAATTCGTTAACGAGGCCAGGCCCGGGGCAGGGTGGTAATTGCGTTAATTGTGTTAATTGCGTGAGTGTCGGACCCTTGTCCTCAGCCGCGTCCGAGCTGCAGTTTGGACAGGAGCGGCTTGGAGCGGCCTAATCCCCTAATTACGGTGCGGCAGGACAAAGGCTCGTTAACTAAATTAAAACAAGCCGAGGGATGGATTCCCAGGGCGGATTCCCGGGGCGGAGCAGAGCTGTGGCCTCGCTGCAGGGGTGTGACAGGGTGACAGTCCCCTGGCACCGGTGGGGTCCTGCTCATCCCGGGCCATCCCCAGCGTCCCGGGGGTCCCTGCTCAGCTCCCGCCGTGCCAGGGCTTGGAGAGAGCAGGGGATGAGCCAGGGAAGAGCAAAGAGCAGGAAAAACTTGGCCAGGGAGGATGGGGAGGTTCGTGGGGATGAAGGGTCTTTACACTGGGAATGGTTTTAATCCCAGTTTGATTCTCTGGAAATCTTGGGAATGGGCCGGGAGGGGCTCAGAGAATCCCAGAATGGTTTGGGTTGAAGGGACCGTAAAGGATCCAGTGCCACCTCCCACTGTCCCGGGCTGCTCCAAGCCCTGTCCAGCCTGGCCTGGGACACTTCCAGGGATCCAGGGGCAGCCACAGCTTCTCCGGGAATTCCATCCCAGCCCCTCCCCACCCTCACAGGGAGGAATTCCTTCCTAAAAAAATTCCTTCCTCGAACGCTTCCAGCCCAGCCTTTCCTGGCGTTTAACAGGAAAGCCCAGCCTCGTCCTGCCCTCCTCCAAAACCTTCCTGCGACAGCTTCGGGGAGTTGGCGATGGGAGCAAAAGGATGAATTTCCCTTCACCTTGTGCGTGGAAAATGAGGAAATTCAGGTGCTTCCAGCGCTCTCCGTGTTCCTCCCTCTCCACTTGCCGGGCCCGGGGGTTGTGCCGTGTCCCCCTCGTCCCTCTGCAGCTCCGCTCCTTGGCACGGCAGCTTCCCAAAAATAGCTGTCCTTGGACCGGTGGGGGTTATCTGATCCTGGAGCTGCTCTTCCCTGCCCTTGGGCTGCTCCGAGGGAAGGGGAAGGACGAGGAGGAGCTGAGGGAGCAGCCTGGGGAGGGACAGGGATCGAGTCCTTCCCTTTAGGAAGGACACCGGGAGCGGGGCGCTGCCACCCCGCAGGTGGCACTGCATGGCCTGGGGGTGCCTTTGCCGGGATGGAGGTGGCGAATGGAGCGTCCCAGTGCCAGGAGTGCCCGGCACGGAGCCCCGGGGACGTGGGCCCGGCTCGCTGGCACTGCCAGGGCTGCGGGGCAGGGCTCGGTGCCTCCCCGGCTGTCCCCAGCCTGGGCCAGGCTCTGCTGCTGATCCTGGATCCCCCTGCTCTGCCGGGATCTGCTCGTGTCAGGATCCTCCGGCAGCCCTGCGGCCGTGCCAGCGTCCCCGTGAGCTGCCGTGGGGACAGCGGTGTCCCCTGTCCCCGTGGGTGCTGCAGGAGGGGCGGCAGCGCCGATCCCACCCTCATTCCCTGCCGGGGAACGGGGTCACAGGGAGAACACCCATGGCCCTGCAGAGGGACGGGGGGACACAGAGCTGTGCTCAGGTGGCTTTTGGGGACACTGCTGCTCCTGGGGATGCTCCGGAGGGAGGTGACACCCCCCAATTGTCCCTCTCCGTGCGCAGAGAGCCAGCCCACGACGTCGGATGAGACCGTGGTGGCCGGGGGCACGGTGGTGCTCAAGTGCCAGGTGGAGGACCCCGATGACTCCTCGCTGCAGTGGTCCAACCCTGCCCAGCAGACCCTGTACTTCGGGGAAAAACGAGGTAAAACCCCACAGCTGGACCCCTGAGGGGACAGTGGGGAGCTGCCTCACGGGGTGACGTCCCCTCCCACTGCCACCCTGCAGGGGATGGGTGGTGGCACCGAGCCCGTTGTCCCTTTTCCCTCAGCCCTGCGGGATAACAGGATCCAGCTGGAGAGATCCACCCCCAACGAGCTGACCATCAGCATCAGCGATGTGGTGCTGGCCGACGAGGGCGAGTACACCTGCTCCATCTTCACCATGCCCGTGCGGACGGCCAAGGCCCTGGTCACCGTGCTGGGTAGGACACGGGGACAGTCCCCCTGCTCCCCGTCCCCTCCCAGATCCCGTTACCTCACCTCGCTGTGTTTCCCATGTGTGTGTGTGCCACGCTCTGCAGTGCACACCCAGCTCACAGATTTGTGGGTTTTGCCTCCTTCTCCTCCTCCAGGAATCCCACAGAAGCCCCAAATCTTCGGCCACGAGCAGCCCATCGACGAGGAGAAGGTGGCCCGGCTCATCTGCCGCTCGTCCGGCAGCAAACCCGCGGCAAAGCTGCGCTGGAGGAAGGGCAACAGGGAGATCAAGGGTGGGTGGCCCTGTCCTGGGGGTTGGCACAGCTGGGGGACACCACGGGGGCACTGCAGGGTGCCCTGGACCACACTGGCACCCCGTGGGATGGGGACCTCGTGCCTCTGCTGGGGTCCGGTGTCCCCCAGCTCTGACTGTCCCCTGTCCCCACAGACTCGGGCACCGACGTGGTGGAGGACCCCAATGGCAAGACCTTCACGGTGACCAGCAGGGTGGAGTTCCCTGTCACCAAGGAGGACAACGAGGTGGAGGTCACCTGCACGGTGGACCACGAGTCCCTGCAGAACTCGGAGAGGTCGACCACGCAGAGGCTGCAGGTTCACTGTACGTGGGGGGGACGTTTTGGGGAGGGGTGGGGGTTCGGGAGACCCCACACAGGTGGCCTGGTGTGACCATCGTGGTCCTGTCACGCACAGGGCACGGTGACGCTTCCCTCAGCTTCCCGCTCCTGTCCCTGTGTCCTGCTTGTCCCCGTGTCCCACAGACCTGTCCCCGTTCCCTGCCTGTGCCTTCTCCCTCCTCCTGGCCCCGTTCCCCTTTCCCTGCCCGTTCCCTGTGGTGGTGATGGGGTGAGGGACATGGGAGCACCCCCAGAGTGCTGCCCCCACCCGTGGGTGCTGTCACCCCACAGCCCTGCACGCCCAGAACCTGCCCAGGGGTGGGATTTGGGGTGCCAGGGGCAAGTTTTAGGGTGCGAGGGCAGGATTTGGGGTGCCAGGGTGGGATTTGGAATGCCAGGGACAGGATTTGGGGTGCCAGGGGCAGGTTTTGGGATACCAGGGCACGTTTTAGAGTTCCAGGGGCAGGATTTGGGGTGCCAGGGGCAGGATTTGTGATGCCAGGTGCAGGATTTGGGGTTCCAGATGCAGGATTTGGGATGCCAGGGGCAGGATTTGGGGTGCCAGGGCAGAGATTTTGGGATGCCAGGGCAGGATTTGGGACACCAGGGACAGGATTTTGGGGTTCCAGAGCAGAGATTTTGGGGTGCTAGGGGCAGGATTTGGGGTGCCAGGGAAGGATTCGAAGTGCCAGGGGCAGGATTTTGTGTTCCAGGGGCAGGATTTGGGGTTCCAGGCACTCACCCTGCTGTTCCTCTCCCCTTTTCCAGACAAGCCGACGGCGAAGATCGAGCCGCACCCGCAGTACCCGCGGGAGGGGGAGAAGCTGCAGCTGCAGTGCGATGGGCAGGGCAACCCCATGTAAGGCCTTCCTCACCTCCCTCCTCCTCCTCCTCAGGGCCCGGCCAACCTCCCCTCCCGCTGCCGGGCTCCCAAATCCCACAGCGAGCCCCGCCCGGAGCTGGGCAGGCGCTGTGGGGTGGGTTTGGGGTCGGGTATCCCGTGCAGAGCAGACGGAGCTCCCGGTCTCCTCCCGGAGCAGCAGATCCGTCCTGGCTCATCCCTAAATGGGACATTGTCCCCCTCTGCCTCCTGGGGGATCCTGGGGTGCTGATCCCGATCTCAGGGTGCTGACCCCCATCCCAGGGTGCTGACCCCGATCTCAGGGTGCTGACCCCATCCCAGGGTGCTGACCCCCATCCCGGGGTGCTGACCCTGATCTCAGGGTGCTGAACCCCATCCTGGGGTGCCCATCCGGGTTTCCTGACCCCCATCCCAAGGTGCCTGACCCCGATCCCAGTTTCCTGACCCTCATCCCAATGTCCTGACCCCTATCCCGAGGTGCCTGACCCCGATCCCAGTGTCCTGACCCCCGTGCCATCCCTCAGCCCGCAGGAATTCCTCTGGGAGAAGGAGGGCAGCGATGCACCGCTGCAGCTGAGCTCCGACAGCGTCCTCATCTTCCCCTTCCTCAACAAGAGTGACAGTGGCACCTACGTGTGCACGGCCACCAGCTCCATGGGCAGCGTGGTGGCCAAGTACAACCTGGACGTCAGCGGTGAGTGCGGCGTGGCCGGAGCGGCCGCAGCGTCCTGGTGAAGGGCTCACTGCATCCCGTGTGCCCGGAAAGTGGCACCGTGTCACCCCTGATGCCCATCCCTGGGTGGGAGGGGGCAGCTCCTGCCGCTCCCCGCATGGTGCTGTCCCCTGGCCCGCCCTGGCCGTGCTGTGCTTGTCCCCGTGTCCCTGTGCCAGGTGTCACAT
>VZRS01004683.1:0-127402 GCA_013398055.1 Ifrita kowaldi
AAAAAAAAAGAAAAAAGAAAGGGTTTGAATGCTCAGTCACACGTCAGAGAGGTACAGCTTTTCTTTTTATCCTGTTGGGGTTTTTTTTGTCTTGGATTTTTTTTGTGCGTGTGCTTCTTTTTATTAGTAGGGATTAGTCAGTTTCTCAGCAACCACAGGAGACCCTTTTCCCAGGGATGATGCATGCAAGGATTTCTCTGCAAACAACCACCAGCTCACTGCAGTGTTTTCCTCAACAGCAGCATTTTCCTCAAGCTTGTCTCTGTTGAGATGCCCCCAAAAAGCCTGATGAGGCAACAAGTGGATGGTTATGGCAGGACTTCCCCCAGAGAGCCATGGGAAGAATATGAAGTGTGTGTCATCCTGTTCATTTGCTGCTCGTATTACTACTGCCTCTCATCCTTTTCATTTTTGCAAACTTTTGCACCCACATAAATTTATGCACTATGAGAAACTCACCTAAATAGGGTCATGGGCTGCAGCTAAGAATATGCTTTAATCTTTGGAGGATCACAGTCCTGAGCATCAAAGCTTTGCCTATAGATCATTTTTTAGTTATGCTGGTATAGTATTTAGACTAGTGGCACTACTGTAAAATACTTCAACACTAATAATTAACTTAGACTATAATAAATTATATGCATGTTGGAAAAACACCTGGCCTTTATACTGGCTTGCTTCATGGTGAGTCAGTTAAGGCATATAGCCTCTAATCCTCTCTAGGATGAGATTCAAAGAGCTTTCTGGGAAAAGGACTGTGTCTTCTTGCATAAATGATTCAGGAATTCCACTGGGGTTGGGGCTAAGGGCACATTTTTACAAAAGAAAGACAGCATATATGAAATAAATCAAAAGAAATTTCTCCTAGTCTATACTGGAAATACTCTAAGGCACTTTATTTTTTTGCCTACGTCTGCCAAGTAATTAACTAAGTTAATTATGTCTCATCATACTGAACAACTGATGTACTTGCACTGTGATTGTCCACACTAAACTTTACCTCTGGTCCTCCACATCTCAAAAAGGCAGGCAAATGAAAAGACCCTGTGAAACAAAGAGTCATAAAAGGCAGAAAGTTTCCCTGACCTGCTCTCTAGTAATTATGTCTTTTTGTTTGTCCTAGCTCTTATCATGAGGCATTAAAATCATACACTTTTGTAACCACAGCAGGTTCCCATTGCCCCTGAGGGCACTCGGGGCTGTCTCATCTCATTTCATTAATTACATTTCATGACTGCTGTGGGTCAAGGGTTGGAGGAGGGAGCAGCGTCCAATTTCACAGAGCAGCAGCAGTCCCCTTAGACATCAATGAAAGAGAGGGCTGGTTAAAAAAGAAAAGAAAGCCAAAAAGGATCAATCAGGAGATATCTGCTGTGAAACCTGAATTGCTCCTAATAAAATAATAAGAAGGCATCAGAGGTGTTAGTATAAGTACTAGCAAAAAAGAAAGGGGGAAAAAAACTAAAATGAAACAAGGGGGAATTTCTAAGCACATTTTGCTGATTCAGTATAATGGCAGCAGCAGAATCATTGCCTCATTGTCTAAAGGAGGCTACAGGCGGGGGACTCCTAAGGGAAAGCATTTTTGTCAAAATGCAGACCTGGCCTTTTGGGTGATAAACTGTATATCCAGTAGAAGAGGTGGTGGGAACAGTTGACCAAAGAGTACAGAGCTTGCCTTGAGAACCCAACTGTCTCTCAATCAAGGGGGCCTGCTGAGCCTTCACAGGAACTTTGAGAAGCTGAAAGGATAGTACAGATTTCCATCTAGGGAGCTGAGATGCTTCTGGTAGGAAGATGCTCATTTTTCCCCAGCCATTTCGGTGATGCCGTGTCTAATGAAATCGTACTAACACTGCACAACGCAGTCAGGGAAAACAATAGGTAGAATATATTGATAGTTTTGCTCAACAGTTCTCAAATCTCAATGGCTAAAACTGAGAGTGTGCAGGTCCCAAGTGATGAGAAAGGATGTGGAGAAAGACTGTTTCCAAGGTGTGTGGAGCAGCTGAGGGATGCCTGTTCCCACAGCTGGTACAGATCTACTCCGGGAAGGGGAATAGGGAAGAAGGAGAAGAAAATCTTTAGCAGCGAGCATTTATCTCACAGAAGCTGGAGATATCCTTTGGAGAGCCTTTCTCTTCTGATAGACAAGGGCTATCCCAAGAATAGTGTGAATTAATGGAAAATAAATACAATCGATCTATTACTATTGAAACAATTTATATCTTATTTCGATAACTTGTTTGCCCTAGTGCTTCCTGACTTATTTGCTCCTTGTTACTTCCCTCATCCTCTCTGAAAGTGTCTTTGTGCTATGCTGAAAAATTGGCAGGTGGTGCCACTGTCAGGCTTGACTGTTGAAGGGAGCGTGCCAAGAAGTCATGTCCTGTACCCTGATCTGCCACACTGTCACCCAAACTGTCCCGAGAGCAGGGTCCAGCCTGAAAATTGACTTGATAATAACAGCATCTCCTTACACAGCAAATTTGTTCCTAGTGCTTGTACTCAGTGTTTTAATGGGGCTTTCAAGGCTGCACAGGGTTTTTTTCAGGCAATTGTTCAGGTCAGGTCATCCACGTTCATTCCTTCTCACCAGTTCCCACCCCTGCAAAGCCACTGGACCCATCAGCCCCTCTATTTCCCTCCTACCTGCTCTGCAATGCTCCACATCCAGGCTGCACTTCCCACCACTCTCCACACCAAGTCCTGGGATCCTCCATCAATATTGCCAATGTTCAAATCAATATTCAAAGTCATCACAAGACCAAACACCTCCTCACAAGATTTGAAGATCACAACCATGATTTTCATTCTTTATAATTATTAATACTTATTTAGAAATAGAAGCTTCCTCACCCAGAGGGTGGTTGGGCACTGGAGCAGGCTCCCCAGGGAAGTGGTCACAGCACTAAACCTGACAGAGTTCAAGAAGCATTTGGACAATGCTCTCAGGTACAGGGTGTGATTGTTGGGGCTCTCCTGTGCAGGGCCAGGGGTTTCACTTGATGATCCTGGTGGGTCCCCTCCAACTCAGTATATTCTATGATTCTGTAATTTGACTGTTCTCATTTTATTTGCTTTTCTCCTGGCTATTATTTTGCACAGGTTTTGGTAGCAACATTTTCTTCTTCAACTTGGGAGCAATTAAAAAAAGAAAAAAAAGAAAGCCCTTTCAAACCAGGAAAATTATTACTGTCTCAGTATATTAAGGTCATTGTAAGTAAATTCAGTACAATGACATTTTTTTGTTAATGTACAAGTATATGTTCTTAATTAAAAAGATCCAAAAGCCCAAAACATAAATATAAACGTGCTCATTTCAATCATACAATGTATTGCAGGATTTCAGGGAGGCTCTGAATATTTTCTGTTTAATTGGATACATTTTCATTTTAATTGCTAAACTTCATAAGCCAATAGGAACTTACATTGGGCCTCTCACCATTTAATTTACCTAGTTTAGCACACGCATGCTAACTGCAGGTGCAGGCACTGCAAAGCACATTTCATAGGGTAACCCCATTTTACTTTGCTTAAATAAAAATTCCTCTATTTGTTTTCTAGAAGCAACCAGCTCTTATAATGTTTTTCATGTTCATCACAGCTTTGCTTTAAAAGTGATGTCACTGAAGAGCATGACTATCCCTACCTTCACCTCAGTGACTACCCTGCAAATGTGCATAACTTACAAGTAAATGAGCTGTCATGCTCCATTAAATTTGAGCTTGTTCTTCACCCATTTATACTTTTCTACCAAAACTAAATATTCTGCAAGTCAAATTGTGCCTTGATTTGCTTCTTAGAAATCCACTCCTTAAAACACTGCCTTCAGTAGTCCAGGTACCACCCCAGTACTTCTCTAAGTAAGTGGGAGTAGGAACTGGCCCTACAACCCCAATATGAACAGAGAGGTGAACACCATGTGCAACAAATGCAAACAGCTCCTTCACCAGAGCTGTGCCAGACTAACAAGAGATGAGCACTGAGAGTTCAGCCAAAAAGGGGAAGAAAGAGTATTTTCAAATTGAGATAGGAATGACTTTTCTAAAAATAAACCCTAGGGTAGTGAAGGGGTGGGAAACAAGTCCTGCAAGGGTTTTTTCTTTTGTGAATGCTTCTTCTCTTTTGCAGTATTACAGCTCCTTGTGTTCCACCTATTTTTGCTCAGTGGCAGAAGAGCGAGTACAGAAGTGTCAGCAGACAGCAGACAGGCAGCACAGCTGGGCGAGGAGGGAAAAGGATTGATGCACAGAAAGGGGGTCAAGTCTTTGCACTTTGCTGCCTGCTCTGCTTCTAGAAATGCCAAACTGGAGATGAGGAAAGAATGGGAAATCATCAAAATGGGGACACTCACCTTTCTGCTACTTTGGACATCTTTAAACAATGTCTCTCTATCTGCATGTTCAGAAAAGTTATCTGAGGAGAGAGATGACAAGGACATTAACAATCCATGAGTTCTACAGCATGCATTGACACTGTCCCAACATGCTATTGATTTCTCTTTCCAAACAGCTTGAAAGTAACTCAGAAGGAAATGGGACCCTTCCCTAGGTATCAGAAGCTTATTAACTGCTTCCAATAGGAGTCTCCATTTCCAAAGGCAAAGCCCTAGGGGAAGCTTCAGAAGACATAATTAAAGTAGGAAAGACACATATTTGGGGCCTAGGCTCCTAGACTACTCAGGATGCAATATGATCTCCTTTTTACAGCCACATTCTGCTCTCCCATTTCTCTGACTGACCGGCATCACGAGACCTGTAACAGTTTTACAGCACACTTTCATTCTGCTATGAACCAGTTCCTCAGCCTATGATAAAAAAGCTCAAGAAATGTAGCATCCAGGTTTAGTTCAGAAGACCACCCAAACAATGGTTGCCTAAGAAACAGGTTTAAAGCTGCCTTTAGTAAAATGCTGATCTAGTGATTCCTGTTTGTCTTTCAGTGAGGGCTGCTTGTTGCAGCCAAGTAATTTTGAGGGAGAGCTCTTCATGCCAGGGCAAGGATGTGTGAGTTGGCTGGTCATTCCTTGGCGTGATTGTGCAAAAAACTTCTTCCTAGTTTCCTAAAGACTCTAACTGTACGGTCTAACAGTCATGCACTGAACAATGCCTTTCCTCAGCACTCGCCCCCAGCCTGTGCCCAGCTATGCTGGCCTTTGTCACTGCCCACTTTTCAGACATCCTCAGTGAACTGGAAATTAACCTGTCTACTGGTCCACAGACAGAGTAACAGTAGATTCAAAGGTCAGTGTTACTCATAATACGGATCACCATACAACTGCACTGCTCAGTGAATACTTACTAACACTTTACATAAGGGAGCATCAAGGATAAGTATGTGAGGATCAAGAACAGGTAAAACATACAATTGTTTCTGCTGATATCTCAATAACTTTATATGCTTTTTTCTGGTAGCAGTTCTCAGAAGAGCTGCCATACAGCCACCTACTTACTTGCTTCCGGAAATCCTCTTTTGTGGTTTTGCGCACCGGTTGGGAGGGCAGGTGTACAGGGCTTTGGGGCTGAGACTCCTCCGTAACCCCATATACTGACTGTGGGGAACCAAGGAACAGACACACGGGATTACAGCCATTTCTGTTACGCAGTGAGGAACAGTGAGGTATGCAAAGCAGTAAGGTAACAAGCCAGCAAATTCCTACTGTTTATACCCACACAGGTCAATAATCATTCGGCCCAGAGCAAAATTTACAGATCAGACCGTGCTTGCTGATGCCTGCACTTGGAAGGCCTGTAGGCATGTTAAGAGAGGAGTTTGTTTTAAATGTTAAAATGCAGCTGATAATTTTTAGCAGCTCTGAAGGCTGTTTGCATTAACACTTGCAGGATATACAGTGGGAACAGTCACCAGGGTGAACCAAGTGGCAAAAGAAAATACTAGAACCCAATTGTATGCCTCTGTCTTTCACTTGGTTTAATTTCTTGATGTAAAACTACATTTCAAAGAAAGTACTTAACCGGGTCAAGTTCATGTGAACTTCTCTAAACAAAAACCTGCAGACTGACTTGTAGGCATTCATCTTCAGGACAAACACCTGCACTGAAAGTAGTATCATTTGCCCTTTCATTTAGTGCTTTTGCTTTTCAGTAACACTTCTAATAGACATGTGAATGGCTCTGCTACAATTTAACTTCCTATGGAAGTTCAGGAGTCCAGTGCCCCGTTCAGAAAGGTAGCAAGTGATGAGACAAGAAGAAACAGCCTGAAGTTGTGCCAAGGGAAGTTCAGACTGGATATTAGGAAAATTTCTTCTCTGAAATGGTTATCAAGCAATGGAACAAGGCTGCTCAGGGATTTTTTTGAGTTACTATCCTTGAAGGTTTTATTAAAAGACAGGAACATGGTTTAGTGGAGGACTTGGTTAGGTTAAGGTTTTGAGTCACTGATCTTAATGGTTTTCTTCAATCTAATTGATTCTACGACTTCATATACACAGAAGAGCACAAACTTGCTGGAAGTCAAAGACATCCAAGTTGCTAATAATCCAGCCTTTAAAATGATTAAGGCAGGTAAACATCTCATTATCTGTGCCCACATAATTTCTTACAAGGGGACCTAGGTATTTTTGCCAATTCCTTTTAATTTTATGGGAGTGCAGAGCCATCCGATATTTGAGCCCTTCTCAGCTCTACCCACCACCCAGTCAGTATCACTTTGCTGGTAAAATGGAAATAATAAATTCACCAAGGGGAACAAAACAGAACTCATACTATCAAAACACTTTTTTTTTGTTCCTGTTGGGTAAATCTCATATACTGTAGGTGTCAAGTATGATTTACATTAAAAGAAAACAAAACCAGTGAACCAAACCAATCCCAAACAAGCAAAAACCAAAACCAGGAACTCAAACTGACCTTTTTCACTTTTTGTGGGTTTTTCATACGGCGACACTTTCTGATGTCCATTTCTGTGGTGTTCACACAGCCTGGCTGAAAAGAGATGGTAATCATGTTACTCCTCTGTTTAGAATCTTCATCCTACCTTACCTTTATAAAATATACAATTAGATCTTGTCCAAAACTCTTTATTGAGATTTGTGTCCCATAAATTACTCTTGCTAAACAAGAGACTGCATATACCCAAGGATGCCATGCCAGCATTCAATCCACTTACTCCTAACTTTGGCACCAACAGGAAATTGCTAACAGGGGGGAGCTTTTTCTAGGAAGTCTGAGCCAAACTGAGTAAGCTGCTTTTCCTTCATAAGCCCAGTAAATAATTTTCCAAAGTTCATATTTCTCACATATTTCCAAATCAATAGTTCCATAGATGCACAAGCCCAGAACGTCTCAAATAATCTTGTAGACCACTTGGTGTATTTTGAACTGTGAAGAAAATCCATGTGGTGACTGTAAAGGCAATGTCTTTGTGCATAAAACATTTACTAGTAATGAAACTTTTCCTGTCAAAACCTGGAAAGTCTCATCATTCAAAAATAGTTTTACCACAGGCCTGTGCACATCCCAGAAAGCTCTTTCCTGGCTGTCCAAGATCTTTCTTTCCGTTTTATCCTTTTTCCTGTCGATTCTGAAAACAAAAGCATAAGTGAGTATGAGTCAACGTACAAGTCACGCTTTCTTCTTTGATATAGTTCCTAGCTGTGGTTTTAAACCCAAAGACAGAAAGTTTCAGAAATCAACTTTTTTTGTACAGCGATGTCACACTCACGCTTGCAAGGGCACATGCCATGAACAAATTATCACTGCTGTTTACTCCAACATGGGTCAAAAGAGATTTTCCTATTAACGTGGAAAATTTAACAGCTGTTTTTCATCTGGTAAGGAAAACTTTTCCTGATACCCCGTTCCCATACTCTGATTTGACAGGCTGGGAAAGTTTGTAGTTTTGTCTGTGCCAGGAGACCCACCAGGACCTGTTTGCTCCAGGTGAGGCTCCTGGCTGGTGCTGGACTGAGGTCCTCATCAGGAGACCCCATTGCATCCCATTGCCCACTGGCATGAATACAGATTGCAAAGGAGCACCTGTCCCAGACATTCCCAGCGGCAACAGCATGGGCAGCACTTGTGGCCACTCCTCCTTAGAGCTTTCAACCCAAAGACTGGCCCTACCTGTGTGCCCCTGTGCTGGCAGAGCAAGGGGTGACAGCACAGGTGACCAGAGCTGAGCTTGCTGCGTGGCCCCTACAAACCAGCACCCACCCAAGAGAGACACGACTGGGCTGGGACAACAGGAACTCAGTAACTCCAGCCCAGATGCAGCCAGTGAACCAAATCACTCAAAGGACACAGCCCAAAGGCCTGCAGAGGTTGTTCAAAGCAACTCCTGCAGCAGTGAGCAAGTGACATCTGGCACCTCACCCAGCTTTACACGTGAGCACAAAGTAACCACCAGCTTGCAAGATCTACCTGCACAGGGACTGGAGGAGGCACATGGAAGGAGGAACAGCCTCCACTTCCAGAGCAGGATTGAATAAAGCTCAGTGTCCCTGTGCTCGGTTCCCACATTGCTGCCACCAGGAAAATCAAAGCAGAGAGGAAAAAAACCCAATCCAACTGTGATTTCTGATCACCAGGTTCTCTCCCACCTGTTTTTGTTTTTGAGGGGCAGGGACCCTTGGCTAAGTCTGTGCTAGAAATGTACCAACAGGATAGGAAGCAGGGGACTGAAACTGAAGTTTCTAAACACCCCTCCCCACAAAAAGACCAAATTCTCCACAGTTCGGCATCACTTGCTGAATCTCCCCCTTGCAAGGCTGAGATGAGAAACAAGCTCTGTCCCCACACAAAGACAGAGCAGCTGCTGAACTGTGCTGAGGACAGCCAGCCCAAAACTACCTTTTTGACTGAGTCCTTCACACCTGCCCAAAGGGGAAGGTAAAGCCTACTCCAATCTTACAGCACACACAGACTGGAAGGACTCTTTGGAGGCTTCATGAATTCTCTTCACTGACACTTTGTGCTCAACCCAGATTATCAGCTCCTCTCCCCAAACTTACTGATAACTCATTATTTCACATTTTAAACTATGAAGACCCAAAGCAGCTAGATACTCTATGGCTGCAGTTTTTGAGCAATGTGGGTATAGCAATGGAAATCCTGTGTGCAAACAAAAATGTGTAAAGCAAAGCAAAACTTGGTAAGCAGGAGGAATGTTTTCAGGTATTTTTTATACCCTGCCCTCTCCCCTCCACCTTTCTAGTTAACCTAAACTTTTAGTTAATTTAGTTAATTTATTTAATTAGTGAATTACAACGTGAATTCCATCCCTGCCTTTCTGGAAACCTGAAGACTGAACCATCACATGAACTGTGAACCAAGAAGCTAAAATTAGTCAGCAAAAAAAGTTGATAGTGGCCAGTTCATGCTTATGCTTCAAAGAAAACAGAATGGAGAAAAGATGAATAACCAACAGTGATCACAATGAGTCCTATATTTACATTTCTTTCTTAGGTAATAATTATATGTTTTAGACAGAATGCAGATTTTTGTTTTGACTTACACTTTTTTTTTTTATCTTGGCAATAGCCTTTAAATAACTGAAAGTACAATTGCTATCCTAAGTTCTAATTTTCTCTTCCAAACAGAACACTGCTATTCTGGTTGGAAAAAATCTCTTAATTACCTTGTAATTTAAAAGATAATTACCATATATTTAAATGGTACATAATTTCAATGTTATTAAGCAAAGAATTAATCAAAATTCCAACAGGTTAATCAGAGATAGAGACATATACCTCAAGCCACACCTTCAAGAAATGATATTCCTTAACTTTTTAGCATCTAATGCTGAAAGAGCAAATTCCTTCCAGTGGAACAGTTTCAGTACTGGTGTTCTCACATGTCATCTTCAGCAACCCTTCCATTTTATAGGTGACAACGCCATGCACAAAATGGACACTCAGAGTTGTAGGTATTAGTTTGTAGACAATAGCACACAGACCCTGGACCATACCCATCTACCAGCAGCAATGAAAACACGCTCAAAGCATTATGAGGCTTCATACTGCTTTCATAAGGGAAGGTGAGAAAAAATGCCTGTTGTAAATACCACCCTTATAATCACATTGAAGTGACAATATTTTTAGGCTCAGAAATACTCTGCAAGCACAGAATAACACAGACAGATGACAGATTTCTGTTCTTTCCATTCATACAAAACAAAAATACTACACAAATGTAGAAGTGCAATGGGCTTGTGAATTACCCAGGGTCCCATGGCAAATACAGGGTTAGGAGCTCCTGACCAACATTTCCATGTACAGATAATTAAACCCATCTTTCAGTTTCTGGCACAGACCTTCAGAATTGGCTCTCTCCTGTTTCTAGTCTGCCAGTGATTAAAATTCACCAACACCTTCTGAGCTTAGTCACAGTAAAGATTTTGACAAAGAAGTTTTATCTGTACAGAATCCCCTTCCCTTCACAGCCCTAAATACTGGTGCAATTCAGTGCTCCAGGATTACTCACTTCACTTGGGCCTCTGCTTGCATGAAGATGAATTCCCACTTTCTTGCAAACGCTCTCTGAAGCCTTGCTAAGTTTTCCTGTTGAAAGATTAAAATAGTAAGAACAACTGATTTCTGTAATTACAACAATTGCTTGAGAGCACATTTAGCATAGTGGGCTTTTTTTTTTTTTTTTATAAGCTGAGAAACTAAAAACATGAAAAACTAAAGTCAGTGTTAGTTTCAGGTGAACTATATTGCAGGCAAAGCAAGGCTGTTACACATCTTTTTGGGCTGCAACCCAAAGGGCCCTGTCAGGGATAAGTAATGGAGTGTGATGAAGACAGCTTGAGCTCTACTATGAAAAAAATGATGGACTTGTTCCCAAAAGATAACACTGAGAAGCTTTGTGAAGCTGATGACTTTCATTTCTGATAGCAGATGGCTGCCAGCTGCACGTTTCCCTCTCATCCTCACTTTCCCTTCCTCTCTGCACTGTTCTCTTCTCCTCAGGCTTTTGTGGAGGCGCAAAGCTGGAGCGTCCCCTGCTTTGCTCAGTCCTGGTCACTGCTGGGAGCATTATGCAGCTGCACGGTTCTGAAGGCTGGGGATTGCCAGGACGATTCACAAAAGGAAATAGCTTGTTTTTCTGAACAATGAACACAGTTACTGCAAAGAATGGCTCCAGATGCAGTTTTGCTCTACATCTGAAGTAAGAGCTCTGGTCCAGACCCCCCGTTACAGAGAGTGTAGCGATCTGAACATTTGGATGGAGATGTGGCTTCATCACAGCTCAAGGTTAAACTCAGAACATGGCCAGAATTTCAGGCTTAAATGGCACCCCAAGGTTACATATCCACTCCCTCCCCAAGAATGGAGGCCTGCGAGACAATCAGCAGGACACTCTTCTCCATTACAGCTGGTTAACTATTTCAAATTTACACTGAAAAGAGACACTTGTAGTTCTACTGTTGTTTCTATATTTATCACCTTTATTTCAAGAAACTTATTTCAGGCACATGCATTTCAATGCAAGAAGAAATCTTCCTATTATTTACTTTAAACTCTTGTATAACACAAGGCATAAAGCTTGGCCCTGCTACCACCAAGTTCATGTAACAGTTTCAGTCTGTACACATGGAGGAAAACAGTTAAACAAATGATTTACAGCTATACTGAACTGTGGTGATTTCCTTAACTGTGGCTACAAGGAAGAACAGCTTGTAATTATCTGTAACAGAAATTTTTGTGGGGTTTTTTTTTCATTATTTTTATTTTGCTTTAAATTACATTCACATGTGCTCTCTGGAGTAAATATGCTGAAGCCAATGAAACATCACCAACTGAAGCCATATTTGAACTGTGTTTATGTTTGACCAATTACAGAAAAACCTGAATGCAACTATACAAGCTTAATCATATCATCAAGACCCCTGCTCTACTCAGTATAAATGGGGGCTGGGGGTCTGTGAATGCTGCAAGCAGAACCTAAAAATGAGATCTCCCCCGAGATGCTTTGTAGAGAGTCTCTTTTAAAGCTCCAGGTCACTGCTGATACCTATGGAGAAGCATTCTAATGCTGCATCTCCAAAATTCTGAGAAGGGCTCCTTCTCACTCCTGCAAGCCTGTTTCTCTCACTTGTGCTGAGCTTACATCCCTTACTGGATCTGCTTCAGCTCCCATAATGCTTAGGAGGAGTTGGTGCCATTCTTATCTGAATGTCTCTAATTAAGAGAACAAAGTTTGAATGCAGAAGTAACCTCTAATTGTGCAATGCAATATTCACAAGAAAAATGAGAGACTGCCAAGATCTAATTATTTACCATCACTGGAGCATTGCTACTCTCAGTAGGCAACAATGTGCAGAAGTACTTAGCCATAGCCTCACTGCATGTGTGTGGGAGTATGTGTGCCACTGAACAGCCTTTTGTTGCTTTATGATAGATCTTTGGAGTACTTACAGTTAATTGGTTGGACGTGAGCAATTTTAATGGTTTTAATAATGAAATCAACAATATGCAGAAGAGAAAACTCAGCAAAAGGACATGTAAGTGCATGCAGATTATTATATTCCTTCCTTTGTGCCTGTTTGAGATTAGAACTCTTGGGAAGTCTGAATGCATTTCCAGGGTGGACTAGATAAGAGGCAACTTTTGCATGCTCTGCACTGAAAGGACCAAATGGCATGAACACATCTCTCCACGTGCACAGATGTTCCAAAATGTGGAAGGTAAGGAAGAAGGAAAAACTCCAATCTTGGAAGAAAAAAATCCCACTCTAAAATATATGCAAATATATGCAATATAAACGTTTTCATTGTAATAAACATGACCACAGAAGTCCACTAGAACCAACTTTGTAAACAAACCCTCCAATGAAAAACTCCATGTATAAAATTCTGCTATTACACTGTTGAACAAGTAAACAGAAGAAAGTCAACATGATAGAAAGAAAAGTTTAGCTGCTCAGAGTGCTACACTGCTGGTATTCAAAGAAATACACAGCCCTGCCCCTCCTGCCTCCATCTTCCCGCTCCTCTCCGCCCGGATGTCTGACACCAAGGTTTGGGATATTTTTATTGATAGTAATTTCATATCAGAAAACACGCTCTGAATAAAGTTCAGTGATATTTTTCATATGGAATACTGAAAACGTTCCAAGTCTAATATCTGAGAACTTTCGTAACTAGATGTCTCATCAACAATTTAATTGCCCAATGGCACACCTGAAAATCCATCATTTTCCTGTGCTGAAATCTGCTATATAAACCAGGATTTCCTAACTGAAAACAGGACACCAAGCCAAACTTCTGTGTAATATGTCCCAATCTTGAAGGGCTCATTATACAGCCAATGCGTTAACGTGGGACGCTGCAAAGCCAGGGACATTCATCAATCACGTTCCTGATGTTGTCTCCATATCAACCTTCACACAGTTCTGCCAGCTAAGAAAAAGATATGGTAAAGGCTGACCCCAAAGCACAAAATGGCAGCACTGCAGCATTCAGTTGGCAAGCAAAGCTATCCCTGCACCCCCCAGCTTTAAACTCTAGCAGCAGTGTACCTACGGCTTCATAATCCGCCAGCTCCAGCCTAGCTTTGTTCTGCATGGTCCGTTTGCAAAGATAGATGGCTAAAGGGAGAAACAGAATGGAAAACAATTACAGACAGATTATTAGTACTAGATCTTAAAAAAAAAAAAAAAAAGGAAAAAAAGTAGTCCATAGACAGTCTGTTTTCATCGGAAACCAACATGAGTCAAGGAATGAGAGGGCTGAACACCCAGCTGACATTGCTTACAGCTCATCTCAGAGGCCCTAAACATCTGGGGCATCTCGTTTAAAAGTGCTAAGAGCAGATGCCAGGACCTAACAAGAAGTCCAAGAAAGGTACAATTGCTTCTGGGTCTGGTAAAAGATATAGCATTAGCAACCTGTTCCCCTAAGCAGGTTGGGAATACACAAGCTGAAGTGACCATCCCTGCATTTCTTTTCTGCTAAGAAAAAATAAAAATAAATCGGGATATTGATGTGAAAACAAAAATATGGGCCAGATCTTAAAGGTATGATCTGAGCATTTTTTAATATGCTCCATCCACTTATTCTTACATATTTCAAATGGTTAAGAGAAGCCCTGTCACATTTTGCTATGGGCACAGGCTGCTGAAACTGATGTGGTCTGGAATTCTGAGGGTCAAGATGAGCCCAGTGCACACCACCAAACCAGTCCCAGGCTGCCTTCTGGGAAAGCCCCACCTGGATCTGCTAAGCTCACCCCATTTTCCTTACAGGCTGAAACACAAGGTCCACAGCACACTCTGGGTATACAGTCGGGTCTGAACATAATAGAGGCCCAGTGCTACTCATGTAATTCTATTCTACGCTGTTTCTATAATTTTAACATTCATATAATGAGCCAGTTTTATGCATTGTAACCAGAGCAGACCAGTTCCTTTATATTTACACATCTCAAGGGCAGTTTCCTCTGTAAGGCACTTCCGACACCAAATGAAGTGAGAGTCAGTTGTCTCACAATGTTTTTTCATGCAAGGCAGTGACCTGCCATTAGCAAGTTAGTTCCTCTCCTCTAAGTGGACACTTGCAAATAAAAAAAAGTATGAAGTGCTGCTGGGATTTCAGTTTTATTTGGGTCTACTGCTAGCTTGGGATTAATTCCTGGGAAGACTCCATCTGTGCAGGCCTCTGCTATGCAAAGTCTGATTATAAGCATATGTTAGAGGTTTCTGGGACAGATGAAAATCTGTCACTACAGGGCTCAGAGCTAATGCAGTTGAAGCTTGTCCAGCTGTGGGTCAGCTCATAGAGGGCTTTATTTTGGGGTATACTGCTCCACTNAGGCCCTAAACATCTGGGGCATCTCGTTTAAAAGTGCTAAGAGCAGATGCCAGGACCTAACAAGAAGTCCAAGAAAGGTACAATTGCTTCTGGGTCTGGTAAAAGATATAGCATTAGCAACCTGTTCCCCTAAGCAGGTTGGGAATACGCAAGCTGAAGTGACCATCCCTGCATTTCTTTTCTGCTAAGAAAAAATAAAAATACGTCGGGATATTGATGTGAAAACAAAAATATGGGCCAGATCTTAAAGGTATGATCTGAGCATTTTTTAATATGCTCCATCCACTTATTCTTACATATTTCAAATGGTTAAGAGAAGCCCTGTCACATTTTGCTATGGGCACAGGCTGCTGAAACTGATGTGGTCTGGGATTCTGAGGGTCAAGATGAGCCCAGTGCACACCACCAAACCAGTCCCAGGCTGCCTTCTGGGAAAGCCCCACCTGGATCTGCTAAGCTCACCCCATTTTCCTTACAGGCTGAAACACAAGGTCCACAGCACACTCTGGGTATACAGTCGGGTCTGAACATAATAGAGGCCCAGTGCTACTCATGTAATTCTATTCTACGCTGTTTCTATAATTTTAACATTCATATAATGAGCCAGTTTTATGCATTGTAACCAGAGCAGACCAGTTCCTTTATATTTACACATCTCAAGGGCAGTTTCCTCTGTAAGGCACTTCCGACACCAAATGAAGTGAGAGTCAGTTGTCTCACAATGTTTTTTCATGCAAGGCAGTGACCTGCCATTAGCAAGTTAGTTCCTCTCCTCTAAGTGGACACTTGCAAATAAAAAAAAGTATGAAGTGCTGCTGGGATTTCAGTTTTATTTGGGTCTACTGCTAGCTTGGGATTAATTCCTGGGAAGACTCCATCTGTGCAGGCCTCTGCTATGCAAAGTCTGATTATAAGCATATGTTAGAGGTTTCTGGGACAGATGAAAATCTGTCACTACAGGGCTCAGAGCTAATGCAGTTGAAGCTTGTCCAGCTGTGGGTCAGCTCATAGAGGGCTTTATTTTGGGGTATACTGCTCCACTCAGTGCCACTGCAGCTCAATAACCTGACTGAAAAAACCAATTATTTATCTGATACTGCAGGAAAAAACCAGAAACTCCCTTTTCACATTATTTTTCTGGTATTTACAGAATACATATTAGGCACAGTTCACACAGTGATTTAGGATGACTGTAAAATCTGGAACTTTTTCACCTATACAAAACAGCATCATGTTTTCTCCTAAGCAGTTCCCTCACTGGGATAAACATGTAAGTCTGTGCTAGCTCCTCTGCAGATGAGGACTGCAAATGAACTATCACGACACACACCATTGCAAGCTACTTCTTTACCCCGGCAAATAATTTCCAGAATCCATAATGATGAGTAATTATTGCACAAGAAGGAAAAAAACCCTGACTGATTATTCAGGGAGGAGTTCTAAACCAGTCTTATGTTACGAGATAAAAGGACTTCCAGAAGCTCCCATTTTATGACTGCACACATGGATACGCTTCCTCTTCCAAAGCCACATCAGGATGCAACAATTAATTTTATCATTTAACTGTGAAAGAAGTGCAGTTCTGGAAGAGACAGCAATATTGCATGCAGACAGCTAAAGATAACAACACTGACATATTTTCTTTATGTATTATCCTTGTCTGCAGGCACTCACATGTTTAAAACACCACGTTGCACTTTATTAGCTCATAAACCATGCTCAGTCTTCTCTTTTACCCTATCATCTGGTAATCTTAAAAAAATGGGAAAATAAGTCTGATGCCATGTATCAGAGAACTTGTAACTATGGGTTGCTGTTAATTACGTACTGGTTTATTGATCCGTCAGGTGAGTGCCCAGAGGAAGTAAATTTTATTGATCAACATAACAGATTCAGCAACAGATCAGAGGATGTTCTCCCACAAAAGCAATATTGGTATTGTTTAAGATTCCCAAGAACCAGTATTCTGCTTGCCACAAATCCTACTGAAATGAACGGGGCTATGGCAGAATGAAGGTAACAGAAGGCAAGACCGTGGCCCCACTGAGCTCAATAGCTACAGCTCCAAGGGCTTGAGATGCCCCAGGATTTCAATTCATGCATTTGAGATGGGCACATATCTGCCTCTGATGCTGCCATCTGGCAAGAAACTCTGCACATGAAGGGTGCACTCTACATGAAGGGTGTAGATATCCAACAGTAATTATTTTAAGGACTATCTTTTGCATCACAAACTTTCTATAATAAAATAATTACACTCTCACCATAATCTGTGTTTTCTGGTTCCCAACAGTTTGAAGGCCAAAAGTATGGTGCCTAAGAAAAAACATACACAGTTTTGTAATTTAAGAGATGAAAACCAATTCAGATGCAAAAAAACATTACAAGTGCAAAAAGAAGAATCACAAAATCTACCACCCAGTCTCTGCCCTCAGGGGAAACACTGCTACAGATCTCAGTAAAAGTGAGGATGCTTTTCCAGGAAGGTATGATCTTTAATATTCCTCACTGCAGGTAAACAGAAATGCTGTAATGCAACCACCTCTTGAGGAGGATGTCCAGTGTCCTGATGAAATTTCAGACACTGTTGCCAGCTCATCTGAATGTGGGCCTCTTATTCTTTATCCCCGGAACCTCTTCTTTCCACAGGAATTCACAGGCAACCTGAATATTTTTTTTTTTAAGAGCATGAGAAACCTCGTGGTCTTATCTATATGCTACATACCCCTTGCTTTTCTGGAGCAGCTACCAGTGTGGTTGGCAGACTACAAAACAATTTCCTTTTTAATTGTGACAGATGGCAGAGGTCGAAACTCAGCTGCTTAGAGTCATTCCAAAAGCAGAAGTCCTGCTAAACTTAGTGCTTTTGTTTTCTATCCAGGTCTGCATATTGCAGTTGCTACAATTAATTACAAGCTATTACTATATGTGACTGTATTTCAGTTTTAACATGAATGAAAACTAACGTGCTGGTGATCACAGAAATTACAGAACACTGATGCTTTACTGATTACACGTTGCTTTACAGATGTAATGCTACAGATGGGCATAGGACAGACTATTCCTTGCACCAAAGTACAGTGAGAAAACATGGGGGATCCAAACAATACAGGGTGCAATGCTCCTCACTGATATATATCTTATGAATTTCAGAAGATAAAGAGCTACTGTTAAAGGAGGGACTGATGTTGAGGTAAAAAGTAGCAAGAAGAGAGTAATGGAAAGGAAGCATGATTCTATCGGGTTATTTTTGCAGAAAACAGCTAAGGAGGTGTGTTTCAGGAAATGACAACAGGCAAAGAATATGCAAAAATGGTAAGAAAAGGTAAGGGAAAAAAAGTCAAGCAGTCACTTTGATGATGTGGTTTACACAGGCTTAAAATAAGAAAAAGAAATTAAATTATATTGAAATGTACCTCCTGAAAACTGCACAGGACAAGTTCTTAGAGTGCCATTATTTTAAAACCGAGAAAAATACAGCTAAATGGGCAACCCCAGCTTCTGTCGTGTCTTTCAGAAAAGAAAGGAAATTGTAACGAAAAATCTGAGTCTAAATGATGCCTTGCAACCAGAAGGTGGGGTGAGATAAGAGGAGGTCTGTGATCTCCTGGGCTTCTTTTTTCACTGTGACATTGGTCACATATGATAACACAATACCACATTAGCAGTGAGCATGAGCAGCTGCAACGTCAGATGCAAAGAGCAGAACTGGGTTTTCAAATAAAAGCTAAAAAAAGAGGAAAAAATGCAGAGGAACAGGAGAGTGAACAGAAGAGAGGTGACAGGAAAGATAAAGAAGCTGGCTGGGGTCATGTAACAGAAAAACACAAATTCAGCCAGCAGGATTAGGCAGTAGGACTCCAAGTTTAGACTTACTGCTTCTTCTAAAGTTATACAATCAGTTCAGAAGGAGTTGTTGCAGCACAAGCACTCAGTTATCTAGCAAGTTGACAGTAGCACATTTTGGACAGGGCATGGAACTCAAGCACAGGCTGCTTTAAAAATTCAGCACATCTGGAGGCACAGGAACACTGAGGGATAGAGATGTCCCCGTTTAGGTGACTGCCAAGGTTACACATCCTTTGTAGAAGAGCCAAAGCCTTAAGCTTGCCCTCTCCCACACCAATCTGTCAGCAAGAGATTATAAAAATTTGAATTTTCTGCTGTGCCAAAGCTTGAATATCCAAGCTCCTAAGTTTGCCCTGGTCCATTTTGCACAGGAGAATGGCTACTTTATTCTGCATCAGAGTTAGGACCTGAAAGTCATTTTCTTTTCCCTGGTTTAGTTCAAATCTGAGTAAAACAGCCTTGAATTCAGATATCAAAAATAGTCACAAGACATAGCCATTCATTTATGTAAAAAACTGTAAGTCAGGAGGTAGATGAGAGCGATTTGGGATTCTAAAGCAAAACTTTTTGAAGGGACTTCATAATTTCCTAGGGCCTCTACGAAGACAGCCTCAATCCCTGGGTCCATAGACCTAATGGCTGCTTAGGTATAAAGAGTGGGTGACTTCAGCAGTATTACTGCAGGGACAGAAGAGGGGGTCACAAGGGAGGCAGGGTGCTCACCGACCTGAAAACGATAGAACGTCCCGTCATCTTTCAGGGTAAGGACATGGTCTGAGATCGGAAAGACATAACCCTGTGCAGCAATAAGACTTCCCAAGTGTATTGCTTCCCCTGTGAAAGAGAAAAAAACAGCAGGGATGTGTCAACAAGACGTGCACTGCACTCTGCTTTCAATAGCAGCTCTGGAGATGACTCGAGAAATCTGGTGCCCACATGCCTCTCTGTACCCACACCATATTCCTACTACTTCCAACCAAACCATGCAAAGCAGGAGTGCAGAAATCAGCCTTACAACACAGATGAAGCAGTGCTCAAATGTTCAACCCGTTAGTTTTTTGTTTACAAAATGTCACACACCAATGCAGCTCTAGAGTATGAAATTCATTTCAAAGCATATTATCCACCACAGGTGACAGCTGACAAGGAGCCTGTTCCATCAATGAACCTCTCTTGCCTCTACCAAATCCAACAAGCACCTGCAACACCGGTTCATTAGCAGGATATTTATTCATAGAGACACATCCTGACACTGGAGCGTTGCCATTTGTTAGAGAAAACGTTGCAAAGGGGAGTTACAACAGTAATTGAGCTGCCCAGGCAACCTTCCCCAGTGCAGAGGCACATCTGCACAGATTTTCAAGCAATGCCAGCTGTCAAAAGCTGCATCAGCTTTCTCAGAGTTGAAAAATCGTCTGTTCATGCATGTCCAGATAGATAACAAACATGTTGTCTGCAGCTGAAATTCAGATTTGGGACCTGACAGGACTCATGAGAAGGGATTTGTGTATAGGGATGCCCTGCTGGGTGATTCAACACTACCTCTACCTCTGCTTTTACATGGTGACAGTAAGGCAGCTTAAAAACTGGTAGGTGAGATTCTGGATTTTTTCCTTTCCTGAAAAGGAAAAGAAACTTCTGGACCTGCAGATCTTTTCTTCCCTTCTCTCAATAGGTCTTCACTTGCCTAAATGATTTTGGTTTCTCTGAAGAGTGAACTATTTGGACTGTACCCATGCACTCATCACTCTTTATGGCTGATTACCCATTTATCTATCTGCTGATTTATCTATTTGCTCTTTTTGATAGATTAAAAACCATTACCAGATTCCATGGCCCTGGCCAAGAATGACACAGAAACAATGTCCTGTCAGTTGTGGCTGTCTTTCTTCACACCATGAAAACCTAATGCTGCATTTGCCTGCTTAACCATACACATCCACCAACTTTTTTCTAGGAACAAAACTAAAATCAGTCAGTCTTCTGTCAGTAGCAACAGTTTCACAGTCAGGCTAAAATTCCTGCAATGGTATTTCAGTGTGTTGCAGTATAAGGCATTAGATTAAATTAAGATGTTGACTCTTAACTCTTTTCTTCCTCCTTCCCTCCGACGCCTAAATCAACCATGTTCTTTTAGTGGCATTTTAGACTGCAGCAATATAGTATTTACTGTCTAATGGCACACACAATACAGATGGAGCACCTGTTTCTCCCCAGCTGTGGTCACCTTACCTGCATCCTCAATGCTGAGGTTCTTCATAAGCCACTGCACAATATCAGAACCTTAACAAACAAACAAACAAAAATTTAAGAAAGCATTAGACACTGAGACCACAGGGTGTGAGAGCCCTAGAGAGAGATAACATTGAGATGGATACAACAGAACTGACATGAACTTTATCCCATTTTCCTTCTTATTTCCACTGAGGTTTAAGAATGTTTTTCCTTCTTGCACCACATTGCAATTACATGGTTACTGACACGTACTAAGTCCCATGGAGCTTTCTGTGCAATAGGAGACTTGATATACCTTAAATCAGGTATACCTCTAATGGTTCCATGTAACTGCTTTCTCCCATTTTCTTCCCTCTCACCTCAGCATATAGAGTTAAATTTCTCCAGGCACTAGTTAGCAAGAAGATGAAGGAGCATTTACTGGCACCTCACACCTGTAATGTGTAGATGTATAGAACTGAAACAGCAGCCAAAAACAGTCAGAGGAAGGCCTTGCTCATGTCAAAGCCAAGCAATGTCTTAGAGAAGGAAGCGGTATTCAGAGTGCCTGTAACCACGGCCCCTGGGAGCGGCCACCTGGTGGTGATCACACAAACTGAATGGTGGCCGACAGGAGTGAGCCTTTACAGTCCATCAGGAAGTTCATTAGGTTTTCAGGGCCCATCATGTATAATGAAAGTTGTTGCTATCTTATAAAGAACATCAAATTCTCTAGGATCGATCCTTTGTATGCATACAACCTCTGTTGCTTGCATGGAGGTCACAGAAGTGGAAAACTTGTCACTGTTCAGTAGAAACTAAGGCCTGTTACCAAAATACATTGTGGCAGGGCAGCAAAATTTAGTTAAATCACGTACTCAGAAAGTTAAGCTTAAAATTAAACATAATGGTGTGTACAAGTGAGCTAACTGGAGTTGTCCAAAGTCAAAGGCAATCAGCAAAGACACTTGCAGGCCATTTAGCAAGTCCATACTAAGTTACAACAGCATTCAGCACAACCTAACAATGCCATGTCTGGACGCAGACATAACACCAAGTTCTTCTCAGCATAGAGTCAGTTTCTGGAGAAATATTTGCATTCACATACAGTAGGCCAATAGCCCCAGTAACACTTCATAGAATCGTAGCTTGGGCTGGAAGGCACCCTAAATATATCCAGGTCCAACTCCCCTGCCATGGGCAGGGATGCCACCCACTAGACCAGGCTGCTCAAAGCCCTATCCAACCTGGTTCAGGCTTACTCAACAAATCCCAGAGGATCTTATTTGTGTGGAGCACTTCTGAGCTCAGACATGGATGGGACCTCAAGGGGCAGCATAACCACGATGGTTGTTCCAGAAGAACATTTTGTTTGCCACTGGCCCAGACCGTCCCCATGTCCTCAGCAAACCTTAAATATAATAAAGGCCAGGAGTCACGATGTGCCATGGAGAGAGACAGCAGGCACTGCCCCCGGTCCCTGCAATTACCTGCAGGTCTCACTCTCCCATACAGGTGAAATTCCCATTAGAAACATGAGCTCTACCCCACACAGAAGGGGACAGTAGCTCCCACTCCCCTGACAATGGAAACAGACCCACAACACTTCAAGGAGCACCAGTAAACCCCTGTCAGTCAGGCTTCAGCAGCAGGCAGCAATATGGACCTGATCTCCCTCATCCCCCACCCCAGGCAGGTGAAACAACCTACCTGTCCCCTGCAGGCAATCAGCAGAGCTCTGAAGATCAGGGAAACATCTAATTTCACTTAAATACTGGGCAAACAGATGTGACCAACAAGCAGCAGCTGGGCATTCTCTCAACCTGCCTTGAAGGTATCAGTGAACCAGATACCAAAGGACCAACCTCACAATCTTGTACTCTCAGCAGCAGGGTCATTCTCCACACCTCCCAACTTCACCTAGGAGCAATTTCAGTTGCCACTATCCTGTCTGGAAAGTTATTCCAGATTTTTTTTTTTTTTTTTTGATAGATTGAACTCGTCTTGTAACTTTGCAACCCAAGTTTGTTAATGTGCAATTTATATGCATTTTATAACTGTATTATCACTGAAGGAAAATAATGATTCTTCTTCCTTGACAGTTTCTCCTGAGTGTTTCTTTAGAGGGCTGACACTTTGTCTCCCTGCCTCCATCTCATTAAACCAACCCAACTCTTCCTATGTCCTCTTAAGGTGGTCTCTCCCTATACTTTACCGTTCAGCAACTTCTCAAATTTAAACCAACTTCTTTGCACTGAGCTCACCAAAACTGCAAGCAGTACCTTGCAGAACAGCAAACCAATGCCTGTGGCAATGGTGCCAGCACTTTGCTTTCTCTACAGAAACCACCCTGTCAGATGCATCCTGAGGTCATGTCATTTTTTTTGTGAACAATAAATTTATTCAGAAAAATATGTACAAGTGGTCCAAAACTATCTGCTAAATGAGAAGGCATCTAGTGAACACTGCTAGCTGAATAACATATGGAGAATATGTTCAGAGCCATGTTGTTTTGACAAGTTTGTTAATAAAATACTCTATTTTATAAACATGGATGTTCCCTTTTACCTTTTACAAAACAAAAATATTTTGAAGACAGAGCACAACATTTATGGTTAGAAAGCTAATTCAAGAAGATTCAAACTGAAGTGCTTCTGTATTGTTAGAAACAAAACCTCACAAAATGCTGTCTTGGTTCAAGTGAAACTAGAATATTTCTGGTTTTTCAGTTCATCTCCCAAACAAAAAAATCCACCATTTCTCCTGATTTTGGTCTCTAGTTACAGGCTTGCAGTGATCTCTTAGGCATTGTATTGCCAAGTGACATGAGAGCTGACAATCATCAACAGTATTGCCTCGCTTTGCTCAAAGGAGGTGAAGTGCTTTCTGCACGACCCCTTTCCAGATGTACAGGAACACTTAGTGCAGGATTAAGTCCCACTCCATTTTTACATAGAATGATCATGTCCCCAGCTCTAGGACACTTCTGAGGAATCTATTCAATTTCCATCAAACGACAATGAAAAACTCAAGTAATGCTGAAAGCTGGTTCCCAAGGTTTTCTCAACCCTCGTAAGAAAGGTTTAAATGGGCAGGAAAGGTTTAAAGGGGTAAGTAAACTGAAGGCACTGACTCAACCAGAACTCCTGTGATCAGCTACTCCAGAGTAAAAGCAGCACTTGAGATCAGGAATTTTAATTTGTCTCTGTTAAAAACATGAAGTCATTCCTGAATGTTGCCAAGAGCCTGGAAGATGTTGTAGCTGTTCTCCAGTTGTCCTGAGGCAGACAGATTATCTTTCTGCTGAGTTTGCTGAACCATTATTTATCACCTGCCAAGACTGATTACTCACCCTTGGGACAATGACAAGTCTTTCCTTCCTCTGTTAATTACTGTCATCATTAATAGCCATGTCACTAATTAATATTCAATCATAATGAAAACTCTTTACTGCCATCTCCCATAACATCTCCAATTTTTAGGGTTACCCTTAAACATTTGCTTGTGGCTGTTTCTATCACTGCAACCTACTTTTGCCCACCTCGAAATACTACTTATGCCCTTCTTCAAACGAGAAAATTTAGATTTATCCTTCTAAGACACAGTGAAGATTTGAGTGATTCCTTTACAACACTGTCCTCTGCCAGACCAAGACACAGATACCTCTATCTGTAAGTTTTCCAGAAAACATCATCTTCACCTCTCCTTTAGATTAAGCCTTGTGAACGGTCCTCACATAACTCACCTTCCCAGAAAGATATTTTCTGAGTGTTTCTCACATTTCACAAGCTCTTTCAGAGCACACCCAGGGAAAATCCTTGACCAACATGTTTCCACTATATGCTAACAGGGCATTTGAAATCTTCTGAAAACAAATAGTTGGGCATGTTTTCATAATAGGAAGTGTTACTAAATCCAGGTAGAGGAATAGCTTCCATCTTCTCTGTGCTCCTCTCTATACATCTACATTTCCTCTTAGTCAGAATGCTCAGTTCAAGGATTGCAATCATCCTTTGAACACCTATTTCCTCCTCATCTATAACGAAACACATCTTTTTGCCTTAGGCTCTTCTTTGAAGCTGAAGTTACTTAACACCAACAGAAGAGCTGTATTTATACGTGCAAACATATTCACAATGACCATTTATCCTGCTACGTGTTTAGAGACAGACCAGCAGCTTTATATTTATTGCTATTTTCTACATTTTCTCTTAAGCCTCAGTGACCCCATAATAGTAGCTGGTGTTCTCTGCTGGACATTGCCTGTCCACATGACAAATGAGTGGTCAGACACTCAAAGATAAATTAAAAAAATTCACAGGGTGTGAGGCCATCGGCAAGATGCAGTTGGTGAGGTGAATCACCACCCCTGTATTTGATACCTTATCTACTCAACCTATGTTGTTCTACCTCTTCTAGAAAATGTAGAGCCATCTATAATCAGATTTGCCCATCCTTCACATGCTGAAATGACAGGCAGACAGGACAACTCAAACTCCTCTAGCTATTTCTAAAGATCTGCTGCCTGGAGCAGAGTCTGTGCCTCTGGTTCTGAGCAAAGCAGCCAGGACCACTGGGGTCTGCTTGTCATCCAATGGACTAAACATGTCCCTGACAAGGCCTACACCTGTACACACACACGTATATATACAAATAAAAAATACAAGAGTATTCCTGAAACCTCAGCAAATGTGTGCATCTTTTCTTTTTAGGCTTGACAAGACAACTGCTTTTTTTGCTGTGTCCTGAGATCACAGAGCTGACAAGCACTGACAAGTGGAGTGGGATTTGACATGGGACATCTTGTGTGGCCAGGTGAAGCACCAGTGACCAAGGACTGAAGTTTGTCCTGTCTCATGGGACTTGTTAAGCTGAGCCCTGACTACTGGATGCCATCAGCTGGTGGGGTGGGATACTTTGGATCTCATATCATTCACAGCCTCACACTGCACTGACAGATAGTATCACTGAAGCAAATGAGGTCTTAAAAACATTTTAAAAAACCATCTGATCATAACATGAAAGAACGTGTTATATGTACTTGTCTACAGAAGGATACAGAAGATTGCTTAGTTATTTCCTGTCTTTTTTTCAGTGTTACTATAACTCTAATATTCTGTGAACGTATTTTGATGGTTTAAAAAAAATATTAAGTACTTTTGCATGGCAGGGGGAGTTTTTTTGGTTTGGTTGGGGTAAGGTTTTTTGGTTTGTTGGTTTTTTTCCATGAAAAATGCGACCTGTTCAGCTCCTTTCTTGACCTTATCTAGACACTCCATGGCAAACAAGCCACGTGCCTGGCCTCTGTTGTCAATCACCTCCAAACTCACTGTCTAGACAGTCAGTTGATGAAAGGGTAAAAATATGTCCCCCTTCTTGTCACCTCATTCTTGAAAATAGATGAACCCATTTTAGCACCAAATTTTCCAAACAATTTGCTTCTGAACTCAGAAAAATCTTTAAATATTTCTATCAGAAAAGAAAGAGAAAAAAAAAGTCACAAGCAGTTGAAATTACATAAGAATACATGCACAGGTGTACAAGCAGACACTCAAGCTGCTATTTATGATTGCCAATCATGGCAATCATACTATTAAATGAAAATAACGTCTTGGGTCCTTCCCCAAGCAGTTCTGAGTCCTTGCTAAATCTAGGACAAAGAGGTTAATTATCCCCACTTTTACCACTGGGCTTGCAAAAATAAACAAATTAACATCCTCCATGATAAAGGGCAAAACGATTTCATACAAAATTTCTCAAGGCTTCTAGCACTCTGTGCTACAATTTTTCTTACACAGAGCCCCCCACTGACTCCCACAGTGATTTCAGCTAAGTTGGAAGTACAGACTACTGCTCACAGTAGGGATTTAACACAAAGCAACAATTTTTATGGTAGGGGAAAAAAAAGAGGAATATCTAGGTCTCTCTCTCTAGTATTCTGTTACAAATATTGGGGAAGAACTTTATAAAATTTATCTACAATGAGCACATAAATAAATACCAATGCCAACCAAAAAAATATCTCAGCAGTTGACTCAGAAAACGTGGTAATTGCAGCTCTCCTTCATCAGCATGTGGTAATTGCACCACTCAGTGTCAGCAAGGAGCATCATCAAAGCTACAACAGCTTAAGGAGCATCATCAAAGCTACAACAGCTCAGAGATTCTAGCAATAGCAGTTTTCCTTTATGTTATACTCACTTTAAATCTTGTTTGTGAATTATTAACAACCATTAGCAGCAGGAGTGTTACCCCTTTTTGATCAAAGCAGCCAAAGTTTCTAAGGAGTCTTTTTGTTCATTGTAAACTTGAGAGCTTGAATTTACAATTTACTTTTCTTGTAATAAAAAAATTGAAAGCATAGTACTTTGTGTGAAGTAAGAATGAGGCTTGGTGGGAAGGTGGAATATGAAATTTGAAGGATGGAGATTTAGAAATGCAAAATCCAAATTCCTGTGTACTTTCAACCCTGCTAATAGCTCCTGCTTCTGACCTTCCTTGGAGGAACTCTTGCCTTCTCATCGTATTGGTCAGGCTACCAAAGTACACATACCTTCCACAATGCAGACCTGTAGAAGAAGATTTTCACTAGGCAGGAATCAAAAAATGACATGATGGTGCAGAGCTCTGTGTGGGCTAATTTACTCAGGTAACAACAATAAATTAGATCTTAATATCTCAGAGATACCACAGCCAGACTTCTTTCCTTACATGGCTGCCCATCTGAAAACAGCTCAGGTAGCTTCACAAGGCCTGAAGGAAAGTAGCAGCAGACATGCCTGGAGACATGCTGCTGGCTTGCAATACCCTCCCATCAGCAGCACCTAGAAGCAGGCAGCCATGCTGAGGAGCAGAAGGATGCCACTAACTGAGAGCCCTGGATTTAAAATGACTGCTCGTCAGTGGTGTTAGTGAGGCTGAGTTAGCAAACCTCTTAATGGATGCACAGTTAATCCCAGTGAAAGATGTCTGCCAGGACAGCTTAAACCAGGTCCTCAACTGGAAAAAAAGCGATACCAGCAAAAGGTTGTTTTCCAGTTGACCTGCCCAGCTCATAAAGGGTTTGGTGTTAGGCCAGCCTCAGTGTTGTTCTCACTGCATTTCAACAGAGCTGCGTCCCATCAGCCCAGCCCTCACACCTGACACTCAGTGCCTTTGACCCACACTGGCCTTTGCTCACACTGAGACAGGCCAAGCTGTGGCCTTACCACAGGGGCAGCCACACTGATTCACTTGTGCTAAACATCCCTCACCTTGGGACTTGGAAAACCTGAGCTGCCATCATGTCTGTGCTACCTAAACACAGGCCTGGCATCAAAAGACACGTTGGTAAACCTGAATGCACACACCCTCCAGAGCCCAGGATACACCATAACCACAGAGCAATCCCCTCTGCTGTTGTTTCACTCGGCTAGAATTTGGCCTAAATTAGAGATGTACTGTGTGACCTGTGCCCAAATCTCACTCTCTCCTCAAATACAACTCAGATAAAACTGCTACAAGCATGGGACGAAATTGCAAAACAAAAAGAATTAGCGGTTCCACGCTCTGTGTCATTCAAACCCATGCCTCCTATAACAGCCACAGAGCACAAGCACATTGCCTCAAGAGCCCTTACAGAGGTGTACAAGAGGCAGGAAAGTGGTACCTTGCACTCCCAGCCTCCCAGCAGCACTAGTAACAGCACTTTGTAGTAGCATCTGAAATTACCACCTTTTACAAATCTGAACTGAGGATGTGTTGAGATGCACCTTTACACCTACAATTGATCATAAATTTCCAGCTGCTTTTCAGGGTGCTGTGCCTTTGCATTACTCAGACTACTAAAGTGGCTCATATAGCTTAGCAGTTTGGCTTTCTGCCATATAGTAGTGTTTAGGCACTGTTCCTCACGTTGTCAAAATGATTTGGCAACAAAACAGCAAAGGAAGCAACTCTGAGCACTGCTGGAATCGAGGCTTTTGAAGATTCCTGTGTCAGATCTTGTTAGGGATGAAACATTTTTACTTCTATTCAATTCATATGCACAGCCTTTAAACCAAAGGCAATGTTTCTGTCATTTCAATCATATATTAATATTTTTAAGAGCTAATTTTCTTCTTCAGGAAACAGGAAAATTGATAAAACGCAGAAGGTGACTGGTGTATTTCAGCATGCAACTATCAGGTCACTTTGCACCACGTCCTCATTCACAAACTGAGTTTCAAAGGCTGTTACATCAAGGTCCTCTTTTCCCTCACCAGTGTTATAACAGTTTCCCTGCAAAGGTGTAAATGTCACCAAGCGGTGCAAGACAGGAAAGTGCTCTGAAAGCTGCAGCATTTTAATGATTTTGGCACAATATTTACTTACTAAGAGATCTGGCATTGTAGTACTCACCTATGCCAGATTCCTATGAATTTCTGCAGTAGTTCTGTTTGCAAAAGGCAATTTTTAAACCTCCTACAGAGCCCTGGCCACAACAGATCTCTCCCAGGATCACACACTTCTGTGTTGACTGCAGCAACATGGTCATCTGTGATCTCTATTACAGAGAAGGGTAGTTACCTTCATCAAATTCTGTAAGAAAGCAACTTCCTCCTGACACAGTGCTGCTTTTTTCCCCCTCTCGTGTCCTTTAGGAAAGGTTGAGAACCACACACAGTGTTTGCAGTGATGCAGTAACAGTCACATTACCTGGAAAATTAAATGACCCAATGGCTGTAACTCTCTTCCCTCCAGGAGTTTGTTGTTCTTAAAATAAAATAATCAATACTGTACAGCTTTCCAACCCCTTTTCCTGCTAGGTCTTTCAATCATGTATAATGCTGGCTGCCCTGGAGTGCAGTTGGCCTCACTGGAGCTCTGTACTGGTGCAGCAGTAAATTAGGGACAATTCTCCAGCAGGATTAAGGTTACACATGTAATTTCTTTTAGTCCAGGGTAATGCCAAATGAATTACAACTCTATAGCAATTGCTGACAATTTACTTAATGCCATGCAAAGCAAAGAGACAGTATTGGCACTAACACTAGAGGCCGTATTTTAAACGGGGCTCCTTAAGCCATGTGTTAAAGGGACTTTTACTGGCAAGGAGCAGTTGATTTTGCTGGCAACAGCTTGTTCCTGCATTTCAAGTTTGGGCAGAGATACGTAACAGTGTGAGTTTTAAATGCACAGAACAATTTATTGAGAACACTGAAACAACCAACAAAAATCTGTTAGCCATAATTAACAAGTTCAAAGTAGGTTAATTATTTGTTCTTTCTTGTATTTGATTGATTTCACAAGCTTGTGCATAATACAAGCAGTAAAAACAACAATCATCATCTCTTAAATACCTATATTTTAAAATTACATTTCCTATCTGGTAAATCCTGCAAGCCTATTTTACCAAATAACCTCTGAAAGTAAGAAGCATTTTGAAAAGCTGAAAGCCGCACTGAACTACCATTCAGTTTAAATAATTGAATCTAATGTCAAAACACCATGTATCTTAGAACTGCAGAATATCTGTCTATGAATTTTAGAAAGCATTTTTGTTTTCATACTAAGATAGAGGGAATCTAGAAAAATATTTTCCTTCTTTTCTTCTTTCCTCCAAGAATTTGAAGACCAACCTTTTATTTAACTCCTTTTGATGTAAGTATGGGTTTGGACTGGGAAAAGTTGATGGGCTGCTCCAAAGCTGCAATGATTTCTGATAGCAACAAGTTCTGAATGTGGGATGGGCACAGTGCTGTATTTGGCTGCTACCCAAGCACAAAGCACAGCCTTCATAAAGCCATTCACTGCGCAGTGAGGATCAGCCTTGATCAGAGCAGCTCTTTTGTTTTAGAGAGCTTCGTGGTGCAACACCTGACAGCTGTGGAACAAACCTGAAGTGCTGCTGCTTTCCTACTGCCATCCAACAGTGCCCCGGTCTGAGACCCAGCAGCTTCACTCGCTTCTTTCTGGAAACCTCACAAGCGTGAGGGTAAGTTCTTTACCGCCCTCACAGACTCTTGACAAACCCAGTCTGGTCTGGCTCTCCAGAAATATATCCCTGGGCACATCAGCTGCTCTGTGCACTCTGAATTCAGCCGTGTCCTGGTGAGTATGGCAGGAACAACCTCAGACCTTACAGCGTTTCTCAGCCAGCACAGTTTGCCTGGGCAGATTTGCATAGAACAGCCTCGTAGCACAGCAAAACACATACGTGCTGCTTTTAGTTTCAGAATAGTAAAGCTCAAAATCCTCCCTAGGTAAAGCAAAAGCTTTTTCTTAGGCCAGCAACGCTGTGTTCTGTAAGGTCTTGGTAAGTATTTTCATTCATCAGAAGTTCTGGGAGACAACTCTTAAATACTTTCAGAGAGTAGTTTCACGAGTGACTGTAGAAACTAGAAAAATGTAAATACTCTAGCAAAAAAAAAAAAAAATCTTCCCGTAAATATTAAAATGAAAACTAAAGTAAAAGCAAATACATCTCCCTGGTGCTCTCAAGGCGTGTTCGCCTCGCAGTCGCTACGGCCGGCTCAGGCTCACGCTGCAGTGCCGCGGGGCCGCGCCAGCGGGCGCTGCAAGAGCACAGACAGCGCCGGCCGCGGGTCCGAGTGCCACCGCGACAGCGGGCAGCGCACGGGGCAGTGACAGGTCCGGCCCCAGGGGCAGCGACGGACAGCCGAGGCTGGCGTACAGGTGTGAGCACATCGGCTGGAAACCTTCTTTAGAAAGTCCCGGGTACCGACCACAGAGCCCGGACCGCACCACCTGGATTTTACGGCAAATCAACGCCTATGGCAAGGAAAACAAACCTTTCCTGGTATTACAAACATTCTTCTAATGCTTTCAGATCGTTTTCATTTCAGATCACCTTCTCATTTAAAATGCATACCGTTCCTTCCCTCGTTTCACCTTTTGTCCATCCTCCTTGCCCCAAGCCCCCGGCGGCAGGCGGGCGGCTGAGCTGACCCCGCGATGGCAGCCCCGGGTCCGGGCCGGGCTGCGGCAGGGGCCGGGCGGGCAGGCGGCCGGGAGGTGGTGGTGTTGCCCACGGAACGGGAGGCAGCGCCAGGGCCGGGACCGCGGGCGGGCGGGCGGAGGAGCCGCGCCCTCCCCAGCGCCTGCCCCGGGCTCAGGTATCTGCCCCTAAACCTGCCCGCTGCCGGCTCCCCCGGGAACTGCAGTAGGAGGCGAGGCCGCCGGAAAACCAGATGGAGCGCGCACCCCCCTTCTCAGCGCCGCTCATCCTGTTCAGATGTAGCTGATCTCGCAGGTAAGGACAGCAAACACAGACTCCAGGCGGAAAGGAGCGGGGACTGTCCTGTCCTCTCCACGCCCCGGGAGACACACGGGAGAGAGAGAGAGGAACGCTGTGTCCACTGAAGTCACAGGGAAAAGAAACGTGAGGAAAAGGTTCCAGGCAATCAAGACACAGAATTACAATAAAACGGTAACACAACAGGTCACACCATCAGGTTGTATCTGAGAACAGGTATGCAAAGGCAAAGCAGGGCAATGCCTTGCTTATCTTCTGCTTATTTTTCACTTTCACCCCAGGACCCAGGAGGAACACACTCAGATGTGCGATGTCCTCTTTTTCCCTAACAAGTCATCAGCATCTCGCATCAACAGCCCCCGAGAAAGACGACAACAAAGCAGACACAGCACTCAGATTGCTGTACCATTGGCCTCGAGAGCTGCCAAGCAGTCGCCTGTCCCAGCACAGCCAACTCACTGACCTGCTCCCAGAATAAAGTCAGTACACATGGAAATATTTGCAAGACAGAGCGGGGATGCTGAGCGTTTTACTGTGCTATAGACTTTATCTTTTATAAACATATTCACTTATGTTGCACTGTGGAGGCAAAGGCAAAGCCTGGACACAAAAAGAAAACACATATGGCTGAACATCTGTAACTTGAACTTCTTTTGTTCTCCCAGAGGAAAATAAAACATCTAAAACAGGTTAACTACCCAAAAGGGTTAAAGCTATGACCTTATGAATGAAACTGAATCAAGAGAGGGGAAGTGTAAGCAGCAAAAGATACAGAATATACTGAGAAAGAAAAGTTCAGAAGAAAAAAAAGTAAAATTGGAAGTATTACAGCAAATTTGTCTGCAAAGCAATGCAATAGAAACAAGTAAAGAAAGTCAGATTCAAAAGAGATCCTGTTAAACTAAGGGGAAAAATATTATAAAGAATTCACTTCTGTCTAACAAAATGTTCTGTGATATAGAAGCAGGCACTAAAAATCAGATGAAAATACAGGAATCCATGGCTTTGTCTCTGTATACTCATACAGTCCCTCCATAGGAGCACAACTTAGAGATTAATTACTGGATTGTTCATTGTATGGTTCCCTCTGCAAGAACAAGCATGAAAATGATGTTTGAAGGATGTGGGACAGAAATGATGTTTGGAGGATGTAGGATCCCACTGTACAAAACGCAAGGTAACTCAGTGACACCAGATTAAGTGGAAAAATAGTGAATACATATATAATGTTGCAAATACTACATCGATATCAATACAAAATACTCTTCCAAAGGCCATATAAAAAAATTACAGGTCAAATTAACTCTGACATAGCAAAGGCATCCCAAGTGGCATTATATTTTCCTATGAAATCATAAAATTACCAAGTCTGAAACCCAGAGTTATACCGGAAAAGAACTGTCTTTGCTCCTCCTCCACACAGTAATGTGTGTAGAGTAACTCTGGCCACACCTCATATTCCTTGGCTAAAAATTGCCAAGTTTCTTCAGACAATTGCAATCACGTTGCCCCACCAGGGCTGGCTGTGCCTTCTCCTCCCCTTGCTGTACCCAGCATTTTGGATATTGTACCAACTGCACTGATAAGGGCACTGTCACAACTCTGATGAAGCCAGTTGAAAGCATGTCAGGTCATTTTTTACAACCATGGTATCTCACAAGCTCAGCAGATTCTGTCCAACATAGTGATTTATTCTGAAATAAACTTCTCAGCCTGTTCACACTCCATTAGCTTATGCTGCATGTACAGAGGCAAGTTAGAAGGGAGAAAGAGTAGTAGAAGTTGACGTAGAAAATATACAAGAAGCAAGAGGATAAGCCTGTAGAAAACAGGCCCAAGGAATAAGAACACGGATTTTGAAAACAATGACAGGTATGCAAAAATAAATTGCACTTACAAAACCTAAATGGTCAAATGCTAATCTAAGATACCATGCCTTCCACTGAATTCTGTAGTAGTCCATACATATACCTGCATGCAAGTCAGAAACATAAAAAGATGGAAAATTTCTTTTCTGCTACTGAATGTACCTGGACTTCATCAGGATATCCCAACTTCCATCCTAGTACATTTCTGTATGGCTTGGGAAAGACCACATAATGCTCCTGAAGGACAAATAAATGGCTGAAAAATGTGTAGTAATACCTTTTAGGAGAGCTGTAAAGATTAATAAATTGATGTTTACTTAACACTGTGAAAACATAAAATGCCTTACAATTTCATAGTGTTGAGCATTAATACCAATTCCTGCCGAAAAAGTCCCCCCAGTCCTACTCCCCTGTGCAGAGTCCCTGCTCAGTAAAGGCTCATTTCTGGTTTTACTTTCACAGACTGAAACCTGCCAGGGCTGTGCAAATTTTGCTAGCACTATTCTCAGAGCAAAACTACAGTAGGTCCCAAGGCAGGTAACTCAGAATATTGTTTCCAACTTGAGAGAACAAATTGAAAGAGCAGTATTTACTTTCTGTCAACAGCTTACTCACAGACTGTCTTGTGCAAACATGATCAGACTACAACAAGGTCATGCAAATCTGAAACCAAGGACACAATCAATGACAGCTTCCCTTCATGGCTCTGACCACACCTGCTGCAAAATCCAAGCAAAGGCTGCCAGACTACAGCTAAACCAGCAACTTGCTGCCAGGAGCTGGTCTGGTGAGAGAAGAGGTTAAAGCAAGAGATGATGTTTGCTTCCTAAAGTCATGAGGGGGTCTTCTATGCATTTAAATTTGAAAACACATAGAGAGTCATGTCACAGATGTGGAGATGGACAGCCTTATTATAAAGTGCAGTACAACATGACAAATTATTGACCTACTTCTTAAAGAAACTTCTCTCATGCCAATGACTTATCCTCATCCTTCAACACACCCTCCCAGTATCCAATATTACAAGATACAGTCAGCATCTCCAGCTTTCCCTCAATGCCCCACTAAAAATAAAAAAACCTTTCTTCAAATTACGCTTATAAAAGCCCAGAATGCTGGTCTAGCAGACTGACTGTGTTTCTGCCAGAGATGCTTTTGGTATTGTGACTTTAACTCTCCTTAGATTTAGACTTGGATCTTAAAAATACCTGTCTTAGCAGGTCTTGTGAGTGCAAGTCTAGAGTGTGCTCTTGTGAGGCTTCACTGAGGCTATCGGTTCCCAGTAAAAAACAAGCATTTTATGCACATGGATCAGATTGGCAGGGCAAGGTTTTGGCAGCGGAAGGGCTACACATGTGGCTTCCATGGGAAGCTGCTGGGAGCTTCCCCTGTTCCTGACAGAGCCAGTGCCTGCTGGCTCCAAGACAGGCCTGCCACTGGCCAAGGCTGAGCCCATCAGTGGAGGTGATAGTGTCTCTGGGATAAGGTTATTAAGAGATTTGGGGTTATTTCTCATTATCCTACTCTGATTTGATTGGTAATAAATTCAATTAATTTCCCCAAGTTGAGCCTGTTTTGCCCTTGACAGTAACTGGTGAGTGATCTCTCCCTGTCCTGATCTCGACCTGGGAGGCTTTTGTAATATTTTCTCTCTCCTGTCCAGCTAAGGAGAAGGAATGATGGTGCATTGGTGGACACCTGGCATCCAGCCAGGGTCAGCCTGCTACAATACATCAGTCAAAATGGACATCACAGAAACCTCCAGAAAAATACAAAAAAAGCCAACAAACGTCTAACCTCTCCCTAGTGACTGTGCATTTTATGAGTAGATCATAAACAGATCAAAAGAACACAATTTAAGATATTTATTTCAACATGGTGAAACTGTCCTCCTGCTCTTCCTGCAGCACATGGGAAACAGAATTCTTGGCCTCCAATCAAGACAAGAAGCTGAGGGGTTGTTTAGCCTGGAGAAAAGGAGAATCAGGGTGACCTTATCACTCTCTACAATTACCTGAAAGGAGGTTGTAGCAAGGTGGGGGTTGGCCTCTTCTCTCATGCAAAAAATGATAAGGCTAGACGACTGGATGTTAGGAAAAATGTCTTCAGTGACAAGGTTATCAGGCATAGGAACAGGCAGTCTGGGGAAGTGGTTGAGTTACCATCTCTGGAGGTATTTAAAAGACAAGTGGATGGGACACCCGGATACATGGTTTAACAGTGGACTTGACAGCGTTACGTTGATGACTGGACTCAATAGTCTTAAAGGTCTTTTACAACCTAAAAAATTGTAGGATTCTGTAAGGGAGAAGAGACTTTTCCATTATTTGAAGTGAAAACACAAAATGGAAAGAATGTGTTTATTTCACTACGACTTCAGATTAAGTGTGTAAAGAAAATGCTTCAGGATATGCAATCAAGTCCTGGAAGCAGATCAGAAGAGCGTAGAGCAGGTTTACCGTGGGCAACAACAACAAGAAGAAAAATTCTCAAGCACTTGCAGATGGTCAAGAAGTAGACAGTTGTTGGCAAGGTCCATCTGAAGCACTACAGGCAGGGATGGCCAGTTAGCACCTTTTGGGCCAAGTGGTACACGAGTGATTCAAGTGGGGTTCCCACCCTGGAGGAGCCCCCTGCACAGGAGCTTCTAGATCACCTGAATCCCTGACTGCAGGAGAAAGAGTGCCTGCACTGCCAGACTGCCATGAGGGCCAGCAATCCAGCATGGGGAAGTGGGTACCACGGGAGGCACCTCTAGCTGCTAATCACTTTTCCAACTCTTTTCACTTCTGAGGCTTTTAATACAGGGTCAGGAAGTTGGTGCCTTTGGCCTGACCCTGTCTACTCTCTTCACAGCACCAGAGCTGCCTTGCTAGCCTGGCAAATGCTTTGACCTATGCCCACACCAAGCTGTCATGGCTGGGCAACAGCATCCTGGTTAAGTTCTGGTATCAGGGAAGAAAAGAACTACTTCTAAATACAGACCATTTTGACCACTAGTGAGTCCCTCCCTGTGCAGACTGAGCTCCACACAAACCCACAACAGCCCCTACCAAAGCACATGCCAATGAAAACAGCCACATGTTGACGGGGCTTAATTGCTTTCTTGGTATTAAGATAATGTAAGAAAAGTTGATCTGTAGAAAAAAAATAATAGGAGCTTTTATCCTTTTAGCAGGATGGATAATCAGTGGCTATCAGGATATCAGGAATGGAGACAAGTAGGTCCCCAGCTGGCTTAGATGCAACTGAATATTTTCCATTAAGATCTCTTCAATTTTATCATCTGGTTATTAAATGCACATTTTTGTCTTAAACCTATTTTGAAGCAATTATATGTTTATGCTGGGTTAGAATGCTCCCTTTTATGAAACTAAATAGTTATTTGTATGCTGTCTGTAATCTGGTATTCTATAGTAGTAATTCTGAAAGCAAAACAAATGCATCTCCTTGCCTGTTTCTCCTTTTCTTCTTTCTAGTTGTTTGCATCCCTTTGCCTCCCTGAATACACAAAGACATGGACATTTCCCTCAGATTAAAACTGGGCCATGGCAGGCTAATAACCACTTGTGTTTTTGAGAACTACCCCAGACAGATTTGTTACATCTCTTGACTACAAAGGACATCAACCCCAGACAAACAACCGACACAACAAAAAGTTGTCCTACAGACAACCTTCCTGAATTTTTAAGAAATATACTGGACACAAGTTTCAGAAATTACTTCAGAGCCTTTTGTTCCATTTTCAAAACTGAAAAGCCCTCAGGAGCCTACATCGAACCAGCTTTCGACAAGATGTATTGGCATAATGGTTAGAGACATTTTTTAATGCCAGGCTTATTTCAAAGGCACTTCAAGTGTTTCACCTTGCCACACAGACATTGGAGGAGCCTGTGCTTGGTTTCAAACATTCATCTCTTTCTTGAGCTGGCATATAGGCCCCGAATAAATTCTATAATTCATCAGATTGTTTCTTTTTGCCTTACAATTCAGCAGTCAAAATTCTGTAAAACAGTTAAGGATTTATAGGAAAACCTGGGCACATTATTTTCTTTAGTTACATTTTCACATGTAAAATTATACATTTAAAAAAAACCCCATCCACTATGTGGGAACATTTTAGTTCATATACAGTAAAATAAAGAGCTATATAATTCACATCAGTCTTCCAGCACTGCAGAGATTTCTTTTAAAATTACCAATGATACATATCAAAACTGTCCCTTAAGGGTAAGTGGGTAATTTCTTTCATGAAAGTACTCAGTAATGCAACATTAAAGGGTCAAAACATTCTGCAGGGCATATATTTGATTAACTGTAAACCACACACTTGGTGGATTTTTTATTTTTTGTACAGTCCAGCTATGTCTATAAATCCAAAATCCAAAAAAACCCCTGAAAGCCTAACAAACAAATTTTGTATCAAAATGCCACCATTCATCATGATCCTAAATAAACATAAATGGCTAAAGTCACCTGTGTGACTTAAGCACAGCTCAGAGATAAAAAACCAGGAGTGATGTAAAGTGGCAAACAAGGGTAGTAACAGGTTGAGCATGTTCAGTGGGATGTGATGGGATAAGGAAGGTTGACTAATTTCCTTAAACTGCACAGAAAGATGGAACCTTCAAGCATGCCAAGACAGTAAGGGTGAGATGTCCCGGGTGCTGAAGGTAATCAGTGCAGGACCTTTCTGCACAGAGCAGATGGCTCTCCATGGCTCTAGCAGTACAAAAGCATGTTCTCAGCCAGTCTCTTCAGCTCTCTAACTGGGATGGTTACTTGACTAGTATACAACAGAATACTTCATTTTGAAGGGACCTACGATGTTAATGTTAGTCTGTATTAGTCAGGAAAGGAGCAAAGGACTGCTTTGTTCCAGTCAAACACCAAAATCCATGTCTATTGACAGTACACCTTTGTGTCTGTCACACACAAGCTAAATAGTACATTATGTGTACATTTGCAGGATTTTATGTATGTCAATGTAAAACGCTGAAAATATTTAATTACATTCCAAACTACTTCCTAAAAGGTTTTTTTTCTTTACTGTGAGGTAAAACTATTTGTTCCACATAGCTGAAAAATGTAAACACAATCAAAGCAGTGCAGAATGGCAAAACATCTGACTATGACCCCCACCATGTCCCTCTCAGTCCAGACAGCTGGAGACCGAGGAACATAGCTCCACAGTATTGTTAAACATTGCTTTTTTTCTTATATACTACCCTAGATAGCCACTACAGGATCCATGGCCAGAGGGTTGCTGGTGGCCACTGGTTTGACACAAAGTGGGCATTCTTACTATACCACTTAGAGCCTGCCTTTTGCAGTTCACATCTGCCAACTTGCTCTGTGTTAGCCAAGTGTGTCACTTCAGAGAAATCTTCTGTACGCTCACATCTCAGTAGGTGAGACCAGTCCTTCAGCAGCTGCAGGGTATGAGGAAGAAAGGCACAAGCAGGAGAAAAGGGACACAGCTGAAAAGGACATGCCCTTCTGTCCCTCCCAGCACCTACAGGGAGCTTGCAAAGACAGTGGCTTTGCCACAATAGTTCCAAATGCAGCTGCATGCAAGGAGGGACACCCACCGTAGCCTGGCTTTGCTGGAAGCTACCCTTTCTGTAAACTTGTATCCCAACACCAGCAGGGATCCTGCAGAGTCTCACTCACAGGAGTGAGTTCTACTGTTCTGTAGAAACCCCTCAGAATGGAGCATTTGAAGCAAATTCCCTAACAGATGCAGCGAGGCCCCTCTGGATGCCAAAGGCCCTTCAGCAAGTTCTCACTCGAAATATGGTATTGCATATTATCATCACTACTACAGCCTTACCTGCCCCCTGTGATTATTTACAGAGAGTAGGTTGTATACTATCCTGTGCCCCCAAAACACACCATGAAATTACCATTTTCATCACCAAAAGCTTAACATACAAAGTTCAAGAATAAAAAAAGGCATAAGTTTATGTAACAAAACAAAAGGCAGCTGCCATTCATGTTACTGTGCGAGTCTATATAGGTTTTCATTAGGACAGTGGAATTCCACAACACCTCTCCAGAAACAAAGTTTGCTATGCAACAGGACAAGACAGGATGAACTGTGAGTGACACAGGCAGGAACAGGCTCAGAGACTCAGTCAAGCTGATCAGGTACTGCCAAGTGACACAGCTGAAGAGCAGATGCTACCTTCCTTTAATTTAGCAAAGCCAGCACGGTGGCTCCATGGACCCATGCAGGCACGACACAAAGCATCTGCAGGTTTTACCTCTCACTGTGGCAGCATATTAACCCACCTCTCTCAGTATCATCTGCAAAGGACACCCTCCTGTTCTGCAGGGCAAACCTACAGGTTTAACAATCACTGTTACCCAAAAGTGAAAATATGCAACAGCAGATGACCGTCACAATCAAGGTGTGACAGCTTTTCGACCTCTCCTCACATACCCCCCCGCCAAGCTCCCATTCCTGTGTGCTGTCCTGCCACACATTAGAGCACGTTGGCTTTAATCCCTGAGAAATGTGGACTATTTTCATAGACTCACAGAACAGCTTGAGTTGGAAGGTACCTTAAGATCATCCAGTTCCAATCCCACTACCATAGGCAGGGATACTCTTCCCTAGGTTGCTCAGAGCCCCTTCCAACCTGGCCTTGAACACCTCCAGGGGTGGGGCATCCACAGCTGCTCTGGGAAAACTGTTCCAGTGCCTTGCCACCCTCACACTAAAGAATTTTTTTTCCTAATATCTAATCTAAACCTACTCTGTTTTAGTTTGAGCTATCCCCTCTTGTCCTGTCACAACATGTTCTCGTAAAAAGTCCCTCTCCATCCTTCTTGCAGGCTCCCTTCAGAGGTGGGCTTGAAGAAACCACAGGGGGTGAGGCCTTGCAGAATCTGCCAGTAGTGGGAGGTACCACACACATGCAAAAAGAACAGACAGGAACTAAATGGTGAACTAGGAGGAGGAGCATCAGGATTTCTTAATTTCAAAAGAGAAGCATTTTTCAAAATGGAATAGTAAGGCACCTACTGCAATATGCAGATGCAATTCTCACAGAAACTGTCCCTAAAATGGGCATTGCCTTTTCTACGAACAGAATAGCCCAGGAATCCCAGGAAAGAGGAGTGGGTGTTGAAAAAAATCAGACTTTTAAAAAAAAACAAAAAAAACTCTTTCAACAGCATGGACCCTAATGGAACAAACTCTGCTTTAACAACAGTACTCTCAGAATGACAAATCTCTAGCCTGACACTGCACATGCAAAGTTTATTCCTAGTCTGGTACTCTACACCCCATGACTTTTCCAGCGCTCTCACAATCTGCACCCAAAGTGCTATGACTAGTTTAGCTCACATAATGTGAATCCCTGTTGCAGAAAATGCTTCATGGCCTGAGACCATTTGAAGAAAACTCATCCCTGAATCTATCCAAATTGGTAACAAATCCTGTGACCGCTGAAGAGAAGTAATGAAAGAAGTAATTTAATCTTGACATTTCTGGATTAAACAGTTGACCGGCAAGGCCTAGAGGACTCAGTGGAACAGAGGACAGCTATTTCCAGAGCTGCACCTGAATTGACAGAGTCTAGATGTTATGAATGAGAGCTCAGCAAAGCTAAAGAAGCTTGTCACAGCAGAGGTGGGAATCCAAATTTTAATGATACAATTAAGGAATGCCAAGGCTGGTGTAAAATGCTGAGCTATTTCTACCTCTGTGTCCCTATGACTGGCCTCACACTACTGTGGGTGTAATTATATAAGATACATAATCCTTTAGTGGAAAGTGGAATTATTTAAGGAAAACAGCTGGCAAATTTAGAGCTAAGTAGGAGCACAGAAACGTCAATGCCGAACCAAGAGCATGTCAAACATGACCCAGATACCTAATTAGAAGTTATGCTCAAATCTAACTTGCACAGGGCTCCAAAAGCTGCAGCAGAGAGGCTGAAAGAGGTACTCTCTTGAGCGTTATTCCCCTGATTGCATTAGATACTGTTCTGATCTCTCCCCCTCTTCCCCAGCTTTAATGTCACAACCCTTACAAATGTGCCAGGAATGGGAAGGGTAGAGCAGTATCACAGAATAATGATGCAAACACCCTCAGGAAGGCATCAAGGCTGCCAGAGGGCTTCCCCCAGCACAGAGAGGTGGGAGCTCAAGGCTTCATGTCTATTCCCAGCTGACCTGGTTTGAGCCAGCACACAGTCATGGGAATTTGCTGAGCTGTGAGGGGGATGTTCTCCCTCTGTGATGCTGGCTACAGTAACACTTCTGCCTCTAGCACCTCAGCCTAATGGGCTGAGCACGGAGCAAATAGGCAGGAAGTCATTGACAGAGATGGTGCCAAGACATGCTAACATACTGCGGGAATACCCCACAGCTGGCACAAACAGGTCCAAAAGATTCCTAAACATCACGTGATAACTTCATGATACAGGTACTACGGGTGCTGACTGGGAAAGATGCCTTCCTTGACCTGTTGCTTGTCAACAGCAATCATTTCCTTTTACAACATGGTAACCCACCTAGGTGATCAAGAGAAGGCAGCTGATGTAATCTTTGTGGATTTCAGTACAGCTTTTGATACTGTCTCTCACAGGATCCTTCTGGACAAAATGTCCAGGACTCAGCTGGATAAACACATTGTGTGATGGGTGAGCAACTGGCTCATGGGCCAGGCACAAAGGGTTGTAGTGAATGGGGTGACATCAGACTGGCAGCTGGTCACTAGTGGGGTTCCCTAGGGCTCCATTTTAGGTCCAATTCTTGTCAACGTCTTCAAAAGTTACTTGGGTGCAGGACTTGAAGACATACTGAGTAAGTCTGCTGATGATACTCACCTGGGAGGACCAGTTGACTCCCTTGAAGACAGGGAGGTCCTGCAGAGAGAGCAGGACAAATCACAGGGCTGTGCAATCACCAGATGGAGGGAGTTTTAACAAAGACAAGTGCTGGGGATTCTGCACCTGTGATGGGGCAACCCTGAATGTACAAACAGACTGGGGAGTGGGAGGCTGGAGAGCAGCACTGCGGAAAGGGACCTGGGGTGCCTGGTCTGTGGCAACGTTGGATATGAGCCAGCAGTGCCCTGGCAGCCAGGAGGGCCAACCCTGTCCTGGGGGGCATCAGAGCAGCCAGGCAAGGGAGGGGATTGTCCCGCTCTGCTCTGCACTGGGGCAGCCTCACCTCAAGTGCTGGGGGCAGTTTTGAGCACCACAATATTACAAACATACAAAGCTATTAGAGAGTGTCCAAAGGAGGGCTACAAAGATGGTGAAGGGCCTTCAGGGGAAGCTCAGTAAGGAGTGGCTGAGGTCACTTGGCTTCTTCAGCCTGGAGGAGACCGAGGGGCGACCTCATTGCAGTCTACAGCTTCCTTGAGAGGGGCAGAGGAGAGGCAGACATTGAACACACCTCTCTCTGTGGTGGTAAGTGACAGGACTTGAGGAAATGGCATGAGGCTGTGTCAGGGAAGGTTTAGATTGGATATTAGGAAAAGGTTCTTCACCCAGAGGGTGGAACTGGAACAGGCTCCCCAGGGAGGTGGTCACAGCACCAAGCCTGTAAAATGTCAAGAAGCATTTGGACAATGCTCTCAGGAACTTGGTGTGATTCTTGGGAAGTCCTGTGCAGAGTCAGAAGTTGGACTTTGATGATCCTTGTGCGTCCCTTCCAACAGTATATTTNACACATTGTGTGATGGGTGAGCAACTGGCTCATGGGCCAGGCACAAAGGGTTGTAGTGAATGGGGTGACATCAGACTGGCAGCTGGTCACTAGTGGGGTTCCCTAGGGCTCCATTTTAGGTCCAATTCTTGTCAACGTCTTCAAAAGTTACTTGGGTGCAGGACTTGAAGACATACTGAGTAAGTCTGCTGATGATACTCACCTGGGAGGACCAGTTGACTCCCTTGAAGACAGGGAGGTCCTGCAGAGAGAGCAGGACAAATCACAGGGCTGTGCAATCACCAGATGGAGGGAGTTTTAACAAAGACAAGTGCTGGGGATTCTGCACCTGTGATGGGGCAACCCTGAATGTACAAACAGACTGGGGAGTGGGAGGCTGGAGAGCAGCACTGCGGAAAGGGACCTGGGGTGCCTGGTCTGTGGCAATGTTGGATATGAGCCAGCAGTGCCCTGGCAGCCAGGAGGGCCAACCCTGTCCTGGGGGGCATCAGAGCAGCCAGGCAAGGGAGGGGATTGTCCCGCTCTGCTCTGCACTGGGGCAGCCTCACCTCAAGTGCTGGGGGCAGTTTTGAGCACCACAATATTACAAACATACAAAGCTATTAGAGAGTGTCCAAAGGAGGGCTACAAAGATGGTGAAGGGCCTTGAGGGGAAGCTCAGTAAGGAGTGGCTGAGGTCACTTGGCTTCTTCAGCCTGGAGGAGACCGAGGGGCGACCTCATTGCAGTCTACAGCTTCCTTGAGAGGGGCAGAGGAGAGGCAGACATTGAACACACCTCTCTCTGTGGTGGTAAGTGACAGGACTTGAGGAAATGGCATGAGGCTGTGTCAGGGAAGGTTTAGATTGGATATTAGGAAAAGGTTCTTCACCCAGAGGGTGGAACTGGAACAGGCTCCCCAGGGAGGTGGTCACAGCACCAAGCCTGTAAAATGTCAAGAAGCATTTGGACAATGCTCTCAGGAACTTGGTGTGATTCTTGGGAAGTCCTGTGCAGAGTCAGAAGTTGGACTTTGATGATCCTTGTGCGTCCCTTCCAACAGTATATTTTATGATTCTGTGAGACTACTTTAAAAACAGAAACTCATTAATTTGCTTACATATCATGGATAAGAACAAAGGTAACTGAGAGCTTACTGGAATCCTTTCTTGATAAGCATCTTCCTGTGGCAAACTTGCCCCCCACTAGGCAAATGGGTACCATGAGTGGTCAGTGTGGTGCTTCAGCTCAGAGGGTGGCTGTGGAGCAGGATCAGAGAGGTTACATAATCCCTGCACTTAGCACTAGCACAGCTGTTAATGAAAATTTCAGACAATTCTGGTTTTCATTGTTCAAAAAACGCTGTTAAAAGCTTGGGTAAGGGTCCAGGGGAGAAGCACAAGAGGAATTAAAGCTGTGGGAAAAGTGCTTTGAAGTCAGGCATGCTTTCAGGGACACAATTTATTAAAAACTTCACAAACAGAAAGTGAAGTGGCTATTTCACTGCAGTGACTAAGTATTTTTTGTGGAGAAAAAGTATCTTCATTGTCAACCATAATACCAGGTTCGATACCAGAACCTTCTCTGGATGAAGTCAGACCAGAAACAAAGAACAGCTTTAGGGCATGTTACTACTTTCTGAAGGGTAACAGTTACTTTTTTTAAGGTGACAGCAAGATTTTTTTATGCCAAGCATTTTTAAAATTGGATACTTTCCCATAAGATCTACAAACGTAAAGAGGCTTTGAGCCAGGGAAGCTATGTGTCAAACCTAGACACTCTTACAGCTCTCCAAGAAAGCAAGCCCCTGTGTCAAAAACCCAATGCTCTTTGGAGCTCTAAAATCAAGTCTTTCTACTCAAAAAAACCAAACAAACACAAAATCAAATTATAATGCACTGCCCATGTAGCAATGACGTAAATGATGAACATGAGATGCTACAGTGCAAAATAATTAATCATATCTTAAAAGACTTCAGATTCTGTTTTTTTCTGCTTGACAAAAGAAATAAGCTTTGATGAACAGGTCGCTGTCCAATTCATCAGCTTCAGCAACGATAGCCTTGTGATCAAAATTTTAGCAGAACACAGTAACTTTTATTTTCTATGGCCAATACTGCTTCCTTAGAAAGCTCACCTGTTACTGTCTCTCTGATAGCAGAAAAACATAGACAACATTCAACAAAACACTGGACATTTGGCAGATCTCATTTGTTAAAAAGTGTGGTTTCCCATCAGTCAAACCTACTCAGGAAACAGGATTGAAACATACTGAATAGCTAGGGCAAAAGTAAAATATCATGCAAGAAAAACCCCATCAGAAATTAGTCATTCGGTGAATTTGACAATCATTTTGGCATCAACCAGCAAACAATTGAGTTTCCAAAAAAAAAAAAAAAAAGGAAAAGACCAAGAGAGACCTATCCACAATAAAATACGTTCAAGAATATTCAAGAATAACAGAATTTCTATGCAATACCACACAACGTCTTACAATAATAGGATGTAGAACCTTCCACTGCTAAAATCACGTTACTTTTCTCATCAGTCTATGTTATTTTTTTGCCTGTGAATGTAGTTAGCATACTACATTAACCAACTTCTTAAAGTTTCCTGTCAGTTTTATTACTCATTCCTAGGTAAGAGTTAGTTTGCAATCCTGGCCATATTGTGGAGGTATCTTCATGGAGAAAATTCTTACAGTGCAAGTGACCTTGCAATGGAGCTGAATCCTGAGATTCTCTTCTAGCAAAGCACCCGGCCATCAAACAGGAATTAACTGAACGAAGACCTAATTGCTTAGTTTTATTGCTCTGCAGGACCAAAATATAATTTTCTTCTCTGCATGTGGTAGTGAATCATACATCAAAAATATCCAAGCTCATCAGTTCACACCATACTCAAAACAAATCCATGGGAAGCTAGCATGCAGTTTTGAGAGATTCATCCACACAGGAAAAAAAAAGAAAAAAACCACAGAAAACATGCAAATGTATATATTTATAGCAATAGATATGCATGGAAAGCCTGAAAGCTTTTTGTTGTCCCTTTGCTTTTTCTTATAGAAGGTTCTAAAGCCAAATCTATGGCGCTTTCAGGTGCAAATACACCACAGACCAAAGAGCTGTGTATTTCTACTGGAACAGGCAGAATAAAACAAGCTATTCATCGACCATTCAGGGTATCCACATGAACCAGCCCATACAGTTTGTCCAATCTAGAACTACGCCAACCCCCTTCGCCTACAGCCTCTTGTGGAGATGTATTCTCACTGCCCAGTGCAGCTTTCAGCAACAGTGATTTCTGGCTCTTTATGGCTAGTAAAAATAAACTGGTGGTCTATGTAATTCCTTGTACTATTTGAAGCAAAAAAGCAAACCCAGCCCTTCCTTTTCACCTCACCCCCAAGAGTTACATTAATAGTAACTTCAGTGCTGTAACTGAGATATAGCAAACATACAATACTCACCTACCAAATCTAACATGCAAAAATTCTTTTTGAGACTGGACTTACAGTTATTGAAGCTAACTTCTGCATTTCTTTATAACAACACACTGATTAAAGTCAGGAAATTTAAACCCTAGAAGAAACTCTCGGGTTTTTTACAAAATAAACTCTTTAGTTAAAATGCAAGTAAGAATCTGCTCAATAAATAACACCCTGAAAATTACTTTGACTTAAAAAAGCCAAAGAATGCCAGATAACAATGAACAGAATCTATGCATGGAATAAAGAGGCAGAGGTATTCACCCAGTAATGTGAGTGGGTTATTTTCCTAATGGTTGGAATAGCATTGAATTAAAGCAACAGATTCAAAGTAATGGCTGTCAATCTACACTCAAAAGATTTGTGCCTTCACATTGCTATTGATAATCACTGTGCCTTTACATACTGTTGCTTTTGCACTACCTCAAAGTAAAACTGGTTTGTCTAAGGGTCGGATCCCCACATGCTCCTCAGGGTGGATGTGGCTTCTCGGGCACAGTGGGAGCAAAGCTGCTCTGCTGTGAATCCGATGCTTCGCAGCCCACAGGAATGCTGGAGGCAGGGCAGAAACAAAGCAAGAGGTGTGAAAAAACAAAACTGTGTTGGTAGGTCCTTCACCACACAACGCCCAGGTTGCTATGAAGTGAAGACAGGAGAGGTGAAGTACTGCAGCTTGAGTGCAGTCTGCTCAACACTCACATCCAAAAAAACAAAGCCACACTGTTCTTATAATTAATCTCTGCTCTTTTGCTGTGTCATTCAGATCTGGAAACAACCTACTGTAATAAAGCTGTGCTTTTGAAGATGAGATGAATGCAGAAAAGCATTAATCATTCACCCCTACGTATTTCTACAGGCACTGAAATATTGTTGACTTTTCTTTTTAATGCTTTATTCATTAGCCACAATATTCCATCAGCTAAATGCTGTGTTTCAGAATAAAACTGCAGTCAGCAACAAGACCTTTCTTTATATCCAATTTTTTTTTTTTGGTGGCTGAATTACCAATTCATCTAAACACTGGAATCCAACAGGTAATTTGTCATGAAATTTGTCTCTATTCCAGCTTTTAGTCTCAACTGAAAGACTGAAAAGGCCTAAAAGCAAATTTTGGTAGGGGAAAAAAAATAAAGCAATTTTTAATAGATCTGCTTTGTTCCAGGCTCATAACTTTCATTTGCTGCTTTCCAGTCCAGCAATTTTTATGATCATGTTCATCAATAAGAAAGATTATAATTTTGTGTTCTAGTTTCTGCCCACACGGCTGGAGGGTTGTCTTGGGTTTACTTTCCCTTTTGACATCATCACTGATGCCCAGAAAAAGCAGACAAGTCACTGCAGCAAGATAAAGCTGGACCACTTGGTGGTTTGGGTGATTTTTCATTGTAGTTTTATTGGCCACAGGAATATCCATGCAGCATAATTATTTAAGTTTGTGATTCATCATAGCTCCACTTGACAGATGCAGAGGTTCAAATTACAGCAAGGACAAGTAGGACCAGGAAGGACCTTCACAATTCTAATGTACATAAGCTAAACTTCTCATAAAATTCTAGACTTTAGCACTTAAGAAACCTTTTTATTGACTGAAATAATACTAAAGCCTCAGGACGGATTTCATAAGTGTTTCAGCGGCCTAAGCCAGATTTTAATGCAACCCCTGCTGTGATGTGCACTTCCTCCAGTATTTTTCATCTCAGGTGTGACAACTTTCAAGTGCTGTCATATGAAAGATAGGAAAAGTGTTCAATTTTGGTAATTTTAAATGATGGTTAATTTTATGGAATGATTTAGGATTTATCCCATAGTGCATGCACATACTTTTTACAGGCTATGTAAGCTTCATGTGATGTACAAGCATGCTTTTTTGGAGATGAGCAGTCCAGAAGAGGATGGCAAAATTATGAACAACACACATGGAAGTAGCATCAACAGCCAGCTGTGAAAACCATCCTTACTCTCCAAGCTCAGAGCAGCTACCAAGTCACACATACCCCAATATTTGGGCTGGGTTTATGCCACACAGCAAGGAAGGACCACTACGATGGAATGAGCAGGACACAAAACGCACCAAATGAACTCCCCCTGAGCTGGGAAAGCACAATACAGACACAGCACTTGTGAGGAAGGTGAGCAGCTGCACGATGTGAGCTGTAGCTTGGTTGCAGCAGAGGGCAGTGATACACAAACACTAGCAGTCCTCGCTCTGCACAGCGCCCACAAATGCAGAAACTTGTCCTTGGTTATTTCTAGCATGCAACACTTACCACTCTTAGGCTTATTCTTACCAAAAACTGCACACTATTTACATGTATTTAGGTGCACACATATGCAGATGCACACAGAGATATATTGAATATCCACTGTTTAAAATGTTAATTCTGACGGCTTTCTCGTATTTCTTTGATGACCACGTGCTATCTGATTAATCTGCTAACCCCCTTGTCCTCTGAAATCAAATCCTTCAAGCTTTTGCTTCACAAGGTGTTGATTTGCATCATTACAACAGGCACAAAATTGCTACACTTCAGGGAGCTGATTTTCATCTTTTCCTCCCTCGTCCTTCTCACCATTTGAAAGGTAGGAAGCTGGATGCAGTTAAGGAGAAAAAGGGAGGGAGGAGGGAGCTGAGGATGAAGACAGCATAAGACTTTGACTCCTTAACTGGGTTAATTTGTCTCCTGGCATGCAAGTAGAGAGCTTAAGAGAAAGCTACAGGAAAAAAATAATTGCAAGACATGTGCTACTCACGTAATTGCTGACATGTCTAATGCTGCATGATTCACGGCAGCTTTGAAATACTAGACTTCTTATTGAGGGATGGAGGGATTACATTTCCACTGGGTGCAATTTGAAGAGATGCATAAAAGAAGGAAATGTAAGTTGTTACGAAGAAGCCCAGTGTTGACTTGAATTAGTTTAAATGCAGCTTGCTCAGAACAATTGATTTTTTAATGAGAAATAAATGGATTTGTATGCCCAACCAGTGTTTGGCAAGCCAGCTTCCACCAAGCAACTGCTAAACTGCTGAATTTACTGTGCAGCATCTGCTCTATAGAAATGTAGAAAGTCATCAAAAATTATATAGTATGTACATATAAACATATGTCAATTTTAACCCGTGAGCATGTTCTTTATATCCTACACAAATCTGTAAACACCCAGTATTACTTTGGATACCGATTTAAATTTTGGAATTTTTTTTTGTTTGTCTGTTTGTGGGTTTTTTTGTTGGTTTTTTTGGGTGGGTATTTTTTTGTTTGTTTGGTTGTTGTTGTTGTTGTTTTAACTAAATAGACTTATTCATGCTTAGCAAAAGACTGAACTTGGTTTAGATTTGGGACTATCTACATCTACTAACTTTGCCTGAAATAGAGTCAGTTCCACATTTCAAGCATCCTATTTTTCAAAGCAACACTACAGAGGAAAGACAAAATATCTATAACTAAACTACCCAAATGCTGAGGGAAATCTGTATCAGACTCAGTCCTGCAGTGAAAGCCCTGTGTTAAGGTGATGCAAGCAGCTGGACAGACAGCCTGGGGAAGCCAAATCTATTGGTAGGCAGCTCATGGAGGCTTTGGTCCCAATGACAGTAGTTTCCAAAAGGCACCAAGGCAAGTTCTACCCCTGAAAATAAGCATTAAGAAAGCAAACATTCTGGCCAAGCACTCAGTCTCGCAGCCAGGCCCTGCTAGGTGATGGGTGCTGGCTCTTACCACCATTGCCAGTCCTGGGCCTGCTCCCCATGCCACAACAACATTTTTCTGTACAGTCCACCTGAACAGGGGCCTTTCAAACTCTGGCCATGAGAAACTTATTTCTCCCTTGGGCCTCTGGTTGCTGTATCTGGATGAGAGATGTGCTTGAGCTCCTCTGAAGGGAAAAGGCAACACCCTCAGACTGGCCCCAAGGGAGCTCAGTTCACAATGGGTGTACGAAGTTGTCCAGCAGAACTCATCTGTTTTGAACTACATCATCAGGGAACATTATCAATAATAAAGTCTCTCTTGCACAACACCATGGGATTTCCATACTCCAGCCAAATGCATTTTCTTTGAGTAAGTGACATTCTGATGTGTTCTGGGACAACTCCATAGGCACTTGCCAAGACACACGCTGGCTTCTTCAGACAGAGACGCACAGCAGTTTAAACCTGGTTTAGCTCTTGAGTCTCGAGTAGCGACAGGCCATCTGGCACATTTCAGTAAAACTGGCACTTTGTGCTGAGAGAGGTCCAGGCCTTATATAAGACAGACATGGCAGGACAGGAGTGAAATGCACGGGCAGGGCTGTGTGCACTAAGCTTGCGTGGCAACTCAACCCAAGCCAGTATAGCCGGGGCGTAACCCATCGATGCCCCCACAGCACAGAGGCAGCACTGGGAGCACAGCAAGGAGACAAGTGAGGGCTGGGGTGAGGGTCAGGAGCGGTGCACGAGCAAGGGACCGGCCATGGGACTGCTGCTGGGAGGAGGGGTGATTCAGAAATGAGCTGTGGGGACAGCCATGCTTGAATTCAGGGGGTATGGATCAGAATTAAGCTGTATCAAAACCTCTCGGGAGGAGGGCAGAATAGCGCAATTTCAGACTACATGTCTCCCTTGGATTATGGCAGCAAAGATGCTGGTACACAGGATCAGACAGTACAAAAAACCCAGGAGAACCTGCAGTGAGGTTGAGAATGTGGGGCAAATTGGGAAGCATGAAGGAGGCTTTTTGTACTGGAAAGCTCAGCTATTGCAGCACTGACTTCTTACTGACTTGTTTTGGCAATGTTGTATAAGACCAAGTCTGAACCAGTGGAAGAAAAATTTGTATGTGTTTGGTCCTCCTACCAAAAATGAGGTTAGTTTTAAGATGCAATTATATGAAAATCAAAAAGAAGATGGGAAAGCCAGTTTTGTTGCTGGTTAGTATAATAAAATGTTCCTACAAGAGTTTGATGACTGGGAAAATAGAATTAACAATTCATTTACAGAAACAAAATTTTTACTGAGATTTTTTTTTCTCACTAGAAGACAAATGTGCAACTCCATTTATTGCAGCAACTGCCATCATGTGCATTGGCTGGCAACCCATTCTGGGCACGGATCACAGCACTGCTCAGATCCTGCCCTCAGGCATTTTTTCATTCCATACTCTAAACTGAACATTGGACAACGTCTGTCACATGCACACAGGTGCCACACAGACTGGGCCCATCCTACTTTCATTCTCTATGGCTTGCCTGTAAAAGTGAAGACTCAACCAAGAAGATAACGGTGTGATGTGTCCTCCTTTGACTGACCTACTTCGAGTCAAAAGACTGCGAAGGGGATACACAAATCTACTTCCAATGCAGATTGAAATGTGTCTTTGGCACAGCAACCCAACACAGACTCATCATACATTCAAAAAAAGTTTTTTCATCCTTTTTCCCAGATTTCTGTTGTCAAGAAAGGACCATTATTGATAACTCCCTGAGGCTCCTTTCTTCTTGTGTTACCCAATGCCTCATTCACACCTAAGGCATCAGGACAGACGAAAGTAAAACAGAGACAAGCAGTTCTTTCCCTGGTATTCAAACTTTAAATCAAACACCCACTTCACTGTACTATAAACAGAGCTGCCTGTTTGGAGCACCAAGGCACTCCTGTAATATTTCTTTTCCTTTAAGATTTTATATTTCTCCTGTGAGAAGCAATTACAATAGAAGTGTCAAGCAAAAATAAATCCCTGTTAATCACAGTCACTGTGAGCCTGCCAAGTAAATCACATCTCAGCGCTGCTGTTCCATTTTTCAGGTAGAAATAAAAAGTGTGTGAGAATGCCATGGTCTAGAATTGAGTTCTTCCCAAGAGGCAGTACAAAGTTTTTGAAAATACAAGTTCTTCTCCTGTGGTCATGACATTGTGTGGCATTAGACAAGCACTAAAACTGAGTATCCAATGACTGTAAGAGTAATTCAGGCTGGAAGGATCCTCTGAAGGTTGCCCAGTCCAACCTTCATGCAAAGTGAGGCCAAATGCGCAGTTAGGTCAGACTGCTCAGTTCAGCTGGGCCCAGGGCCTTCTGAACAGCTGCAAACCACTGGTTCCACAGCTTCTCCAGGACACTGGGCCCATGCTCAGCTGCTCTGACCATAAACAACTTTCTTCCTGTATCCAAATCTAGTTGGAATTTCTTTCCCTGCAACTTGTGTACATTGTCTTCGGAACTTTCACCAGGCACTCCTGAGAAAGGATCTGACCCTGGCTTCTCTCATTCCCTTCAGCTTTTCCGTCTCCAGACTGAACAAACCCAGTGTCCTCAGCTTCCATACAAATGTAGGTGCTCCTGTCCCTTCACCGATCTATCACAGTCACTGATAACATATATACATTTCTTTTGGTTTTGGTCTACAAATAGGCACCTCTATGCATCTGAAAAGAGAAATAACAAATGGCGAAAACCTTGGGCTCTCCACTAGGGCTGTTATTTTCCCATACTTTTCAAACTCAGAGGCTTCATGAACTATCCATGCTTCACAAGGGAGCTGCCTTCAAATCACCTGAAGGGAATGGTACTGAGCTTGTTCCCCTCCAAATCTGAGAATTTCTGTGGGCTTTGGAGAGAGGTTTTGTTCTTACTTTGTCTTCATCTTTTCACAATTCTCTGTGTTGTGAAAACTTGCCATTTCAAGATGATGCACTTGCAACTGCTGTTCCAGAACTGAGTGCAAGGGAGCAGCTTCCATCATGCCAGAGAGCTGCTAACCATGGTTTAAAACTGCTGTGAGGTCCCCTGTTTCCTTTTGAGTAACACATGGTGGCTTGGTGATTAGATCAATTACCCTTATAATGCTATGAATTTTAACCAGAATATCAGAAACCTCTTTTAGCTGAGTCGATCTTAAGACATCGAGTCTGTGTATTGCAGACTTGACCTTATGGAATGGGTTTTCAAATCAGATAAATGGTTATTTTCCCCAGGAACCTTCAGGAACACTTAGCTCATGCTTGATCCAGCCATAACCTGGAATTTAGTAACGCAATCTTCACATCTCCTTTTAGAGTCATGTTTCTTTTCCACTGTAAAACCCTAACCATGCAACTGCCAGTTACAGAGTCACCACCCTGAAATCAATTTCAAGCAGAAGAGCCTGTTGCTCAATAAAAAGAAATTAACACTGAGATGCATTTAAGTATAAACTTCATTCCAATTTCCATATTCCCTGATTATCCCCAAGAACCGTGTAGATTTGTATTCCATTCCTGCAGCTTAAGTTGGACATACAAGGAGATCAAAACACACTCCTGAATTAATCAAAACAACTTCAAACTCTGTTCAATCCAACCACTTTTACAGTAAAAACATTTTTTAAGTGCTTCAGCTCACATACACTCCTCTGCAATAGCTTAGCAGCAGCTGCACTGCCACCATCACTGTTGACAAGAGGTATTTCCCCATTACTTTACAAAAGGATAAAAATCCCAAGAGCACGAAAGGTCCCTTTGAATTGTCCATCTTCTCTCAGTTTTTGGCGCTGTCTATATGGAACAATGCAACTTTTGCATTTTTAGTGACCATTTGAATTTTGCTGCAGCAAACTCACAGAGAATTATGCCCTTCATTTTTCAGAACAGGAGGGGAAACTTCTCTCAACAGACTCAGTGTATGTATCTGGTCTGATTTGGAAAGAGACTCAGCAATACAGAGAAAACTATTTTCTTTACAAAGATACACAACATTGTAAATCTCAGGAGTAGCTGGATATCTCACACTGGACAACAGTCTTCTGGTGGAGAGAGGGGAAACAGTAGTTTTGTGACACTGTAGTCAATACTACTATTGAGTCAGTGAAAACAGGTACCAGAAACCCAAGTACAATGCCTCCATACAATTTACATCACCCTGAATAAACTCATCACCTATCAATGGCACAGATCTTCACTGTACTGGAAGATACTCTGGAAGTACATGGAGGAAGGGTTTTGTACTCTGCCCATTGCTGCACCATCCACACTTTTGTACACAGAGCTTTATCAAAGCAGCGCACTTGCATAAAAGGTATTTCACATTCCTCTGCCTGTGATCAAAGTCCAGTAAGAGTATCTGGGTATGAGCAAGGAAACAATTTCAACTTTCTTTCCTGACCTCTTCTCTAAGATTGTCCTACCTCTGTCATAGGGAAAGACTCCGAATGGTGATACTCTGACAGCCACAAAAACTATATAACATTTTTTAATAACTCACCCCAAAGAAATATAAACGCTTGTTTACTAAAACAGAACTAAGAATCTTTGTTCAATACTTCGGCCTGTAACAGAATGACATACAGAAAAATTAAGCAGAGGGGGGCATTTTTTCCTCACATTCCTTCCTTTTTGTGGCTTTAGTATGTTTGTTTAGAGCCAGCAAGTACCAGCTCACATGCTCTTCTCTGCCAGCTGGGGTTCTTACCGGTGACAACACTGGGGATTTTGGACAGAAAGCTCTTGACAGTGCGGATGGGAACTCCACCTGTTTTGTCATCCTGCATTCTTGTAACGATGTCTTCAATCTGCCAAAAGAAAGGAAAGATTTTGTGGTTTATGCAAAATGGTAACTTTAACACTTACATACCATGAGTGCTTTGGAGCCCTGCTGGTAGAATGGGCTTCGAATATACCATTGTGTATTACTGCACAAACACAGGCAGAGACACAGCTACCTGCCCAAATTCAAACCCTGAGATAAGAAACCATGAGACAACATAGACTAGCTTTGAAGGCAGCAGTCAGATACTGACAATCCCACAAAAAACTGTGCTTTTTTTTGCTGAGCAGTGGTGATAGAAAGGTGCTGTTTGCTCCACAGATGAACTGGGTTGCACTTCAACCAGTTTAAGGAGGTTCACATCCAGTCCACTTTCCCCTCTGCTCCTACGTTTGTTTGAATCCTCAATACTGTAACCTTGGGAGAGCTTTCATTTTCCAAAGGGTCCCAGACAGTCACCAACTGCCTATGGCTTGAGAAGATTGGAAGATGGAACAGCTGCAGGAGGACTTCCCCTACCTCATTTTGTTTGCTAGGATGGTACATGCCCATGGTCAGCACCCAAAGTAAATAATCAAAAGTAAAATGATTGTAAAGGAAAACTTGTTGGATTTTCACAGCCAAGATACCTTTTAGTTCACAGGCACACACATAATCCATCACATACAGAAAAAAACATGATCATCTTCAAAAGCCATGGCAGTCAGAGGATCCAGTTACTGGGGGAACAAGCTTAATCCTCCTCCTGCTTACTCTGAAATGGGAAGGGATTTTTGCTTCTTTTACGGCTACTCCCCATGCATTTACTCAAAGGCAATGCCAGGGAGAACAAAAAGCTGAACATAAACACAGTGCAGAAATTCAGTATCTCCAAAAACTCTCTTCAAGTTAATAAGGTCTCAGAAGCCCAACAAAAATAAACCCAAAGCTGTTGTCTCCGTTAGCTCAAGCAGTCAACAGCACAGCCCCACCCGCTGCTGTTGACAGGTGGCCAAGGGCAGCCAGACAAGGCGTACAGCTCTGATTTTACCTAAAGATTTCCTCCTCACAGATGCTACAAAACAGAACCACAGCAGAGAGGTTACACCATGGGAGCACGGCTCCTCTCTCTCCTAAAGGCAGCCTAAGAGCTCAACATGCCCTCTTCATCGCTGGGAAGCCACTTCATTTACATAGGCAAGTGAGGTTTTTCACAGATTTAACACCTACATTTCAAAACAAGTTTAATTTCAAGTCTTCCCGAGGTGGTAAGACAATCTCCCTGCCAACTTCAGGCACTGAATTTGATCATTGTGTTTTAACCTCAGGTTACCACTTAACTGAGCTGTTCACACCTTGTTTATATATTACTTTTAATTTAACACATCCTGAACAAATTCTCAGTGGGAATGAAGTCACAAAGATTAAAATATCCTGACATATTCAATATATTACATGAGCTTTGGGTACTTACACAGTTAATTTGTGATAAAATAATGATACTTTCCCCACAATCGGATCACTATGAAAATTAATACCTCTTTTCTCCTTTGCCAGAGCCTCATGCAAAGTTGTTTGCTGATCAAAGCATTCGGCTTTTTCCCAGTCTGAGGCTATCTGGAGAAGTAACTGCTCATCTCTGATATCTGGAGGGGTAACTGCTCCACTAAAGAGTGGACAAAAAGCATGTAATTTTGTTGAGAGAAGCCTGACAGCATCACTTGTTATCTAAGTTGTTATCAACCCAGACCTACAAGGCTACAGTGCTCCAACATCAGACCTATCGGGCAACAGGGCAGCTCAGTCACCTGTGAAGGGTGGACCAAGAGTCACAAAATCTCAGAATGGGTCAGGCTGAAAGGGACCACAGTGGGGGATCTGGTCCAACCTCCCTGCTCAACCAGGGTCATCCTGGAGCACATGGCACAGGACTGCATTTGGATGGTTCTTGAGTATATCTGATGAGGGAGACAGGATGGCCTCTCTAGGCAATCTGTAAAATTGTACACAGTAAAAAAGCTTTTCCTCATGTTCAGGTGGAACTTCCCAAGCATCAGTTTCTGCCTATTGCCTCTTACCCTATGGCATGGCACCACTGAAAAGAGCCTGACTCCATTCTGAGTCTTAGACTTCATCCAAGAAGGTCAGCCAGACTAGGAACTGCTTCCACAAGGCAATGAAAAACCGTCTGTGTTACCAACTACTTATGTGTCTTCATCTATATGTCCTTGTAGCTGACACCAGAGAAAGATTTTTCCATGCATATTAGGAGGAAACTACTTTGAAATGTGTTACGAGTACCCCATGTCTCCAGGAACACTTAGGGGCTTCAAGAATCACAAGAATAATGTTTGGTAAAATTGTTGTTTTCTCTTTTTCTACTTGAATGAAAAGTTCAGAATGAAAAGTGAGCTAAAAATAATTAATTCAATGCAGGAAAATAAACATTTTACTACTTTGTTCACTATAAGCTAGAGGAACACCAGCATGATTTATGTCATTAACACTCCAAGTTCAATTTCAAGCAAAATAAAACTTTAATTAGCTTAAAAGAAAGATATATTGTTTTTACGCAAACTATTTCAAGCAATCAGGCAAGCACTGGTGTCTCAAATGGGGCCATTAATTTCAGCTTCAGCTACAATTACAAATACCTACTGCATTTTTAAATAAAAAATAAACAAAGCTACCCTAGAGATAACTCCTTCCCAAAAGGCTCCTTCTTACCCTTGCCTTCTAGCCTGACCACACTATTGGCACTTACTGCTCTCCTTATTTCTAGTTGTGGGATGTTTCTTTTCTCCTTTCCTTTCTACTCAAATGCCACACCTCCGTTCTTTCCTGTCCTCTCATCTGATCCAGACAGGACTACACATGTCATCCTCCTACAGCATGCCCAGAATTTTCAGTCTGCTGCCCAAGAGCCCACAGGATTACAAGACCCTGGTTGTACATACTCCTTCCATTCCCAACATGCTTTTCTTGTGCTCTCCAGCAAATTTCTGCACTGCTTGAGGAGGACAGCATGGCATACTCAAAGAAATATTTGATGATAATTTAATCCTTTCTTAAAGTTATAATCAGGTTTTAATTAAAATATTAAAAACCTGTATCTAGCAACCTGTTTCCAGTTTTTGTTCAGTTCGCTACAAAGAGAAGATCTGACCCTTTGTAGATCCTTTGTTTTGCACCCACCCAACAGATATTGCAGATATTATCACCCTGGATCCAAATTCCTGCTGAGCTATGGAAATGTTTCACAAAACAAGCGATACAGTGACAGAGCAGAAAAAAAGTGATCATTAGAGCTTCAAGCTAGGAGAAAAGCAAAGAGGGAACATGAAGTGTGAAGGTCACTTTCATGAAAGCTTTTAATCTTAACTTTTAAGAGAGTTACCTAGACACTCGAGTGCTAATGATTCTCTCTTCAGCTTCTGCATGTCATTAAATACCCCTTAGGCTTCCCTCTCTGGCAGACAGGGAATGAGAGTCCTTGGACAGCTCATTTCATCAGGCTAGGAGGCAGAAACAAGTGCAACAAAGCATTCTTCATTTATCTCTCCTAAATGAGCAAGCTTCAGTGAACTAACTTCTGCCCAACAAAAGTCACGGTAAAAATGGGCAATGCTTTTTGGGTTTTTTTCTATGATGGGGGTCACTGCTATTTCAATCTAGTCTGATTTTGTAAAGGGAGTTGTTATTCTTCCCTCCAAGTGGATTCTGGGTCAGTATCTCCACAAGAACGCCAGAGGAATTCATGTATCTGCTGTCACTGTTAGCTACACACTGTAATGTATGCCTAACAAACTAGATCTGCTTTTCCTCCTGACTGGTTGCTGACAACTCTGCTCCTCACATTTGTCCAGAATGTTTTTATTCCTCATTATCCCACTCTCAATGCACTGAAAAGGGTTTCTGGCTTCAGGAACACATTAATGGAGACATAAACTACCGCAGTAGTTTAAGAGAGGTTACCAGCCTATTCTGTTACACAGAATGTGCTGGGAATTTAATGCATATATTGCTGGTATTCATTAGACCTTCTTTTCCACTATCAGCACTTTTGCTGGCCTAAGGAGGCTGAAGGCACAAAGTAGAAGACCTTGAATTTCTGTCAGAGCCAAGATGTCTATCACTGGAAGATGAGAAGTCCTTTTTCTGAGGCAGGAGAGAAAAAAAGATTATATTTGTTGATGCATTAGAATAACTAAGTGACATAACACAACAACAAATGTAACAACCACAGCCTGGTGACTTTGGGTCAGTGTCACCTAACATCCCATTACCATTATAAGAGGGAAAATGACTCTCAACTTTGCAGTAGCTTTTCTTTCTCCCAGCACCCAGGTAAAGAAGGCACCCCTTCTGTTTAAAGTTAGCACACACAGCCTCACTGAGCCCTGGTCAAGGTTGACCTTGAAGGTGACCCACTGAGAGAAGGGCAAGTTACACAAGGAAAAGAAAATCTACCAGTGCCCACCTCCCACAGCCCCACACCTGGACACCACCAGCAGCTAATGGAGCTCCCTGGCTGAACATGCTCAATTGAGACTGAGTGATGCCCACGTAATGATGTCAGAGGCCCTCATGGTCCCATTTTGCCAGTTTACTTTGTGAGTTAGTGAGGAAAACAGTGCCCTTTTCAAACTCTAGCATCTGAGTTAGATGTACATATTCCCTTGGACCCCGCAGGAAAGCTCCTGCTGCCTATTTGTGAATATTTCAGGACACACCAGGTGCCTGTCTGATTACTCACAGCAGCTACCCTACCCTTGGGGCCTTCTGTCACCAGCTAACCTGTGGCTGGAGAGTCTCCAAGCATCACTCATCAGTGCCAACATTAAATGTATAGGGTTAGAGAGAGCACTGTGCAGTTGCAAACATCCTCCCTGACCTGGCCAACGACAGCTCTCATGCATATTGGGGGAGCTGGATGGCACACGGAGCAAAGGATCAGGCTGTTATCAGCTAGCATGACGGCAATAATTACGAGCACATTTGATCTTTTCACTGAAGTACAAGTTTAAAAGAGACACTTTCTCACAGTGCCAAGTCTCACTCCCATAAGTGCCTCTGACACTATCAGTGTGCCTTGCATTCTGCACCTGCTGACTCCTGCCACGCAGCCCACACATGCACAGACAAGGAAAGTTACTTTGACAAGATGCCTGAAGCCAACTTGCTTCACTGGTCCAGACAATCTCACTTTGCTGAAAAAACAAGAAGAAAAGGCTGAAAAACAAGGGCTATACAGCTCCCTTTGGCACCCCCAAAGGGAGAAAGGACAACCTTGCCTCTGAGGCAATGCTGGAAAGTGGCAGAGCAGCACTGCCAGAGAATCGTGGTGTGGCCTTCAGCAATCAGCATCGTCTGCTTCTGTCCACGTCTCCTCTCCTGAGTAACACAGATAATACCAAACTACACAGGGGTGCTGAGATTGAATTCAAAGATGTCTAAGAAGGAGTAGGAATGTCTCGGATAGCAGATGCCACACAGCTACAAAAGGTATGTTCCCCATCTCTGACAACCTTTCACAATCCCAGCAAAACCAAACGGCAGCACAGCACGGATGCATCAGCTGGCAGGGCCATTTGGCTGCTTCCCACCTGACCAACATCCAGCGACGGCTGAAGTCAGGCCACTGCTGGAACTGGTGCTCTTCCTGATGGAGTCCTCTCTGCTTCTTTTTAAAATTTCAGAGCTTATGTCACGTACAGGCAGAGTATATACCACGTATCTCCCTCAATTGTGAGTGTGTTTCAGGGAGGAAAGAAAATAACTGTGATCTTCAGATGTTTATTGGGATGGTGAAACAGAGTTAATAATGTTACCTTGGAACTGGTAACATGCTTTAGCATTTATATATCTCTACTGTGAATAGGAGGGTACCAGTGAAGAACAACCACCAAGGCATTTGTTGTGATTAATTCTATGCTGCTGCTAATCCGGCTAGAGCTTCACAAAAGTGAGCATCTACTCACAAGTCATCACATGGAGGGACAGGTTTCACCACAGCAATTGGATTATACAAAACAATCCTTAGAGAAAAACTGTGACACTTACTGAGCTGCTGAGGTGCAGCACCAGAGTCTGGAAAGTACCAGGCAGCAGTTTTTTGATCAGACCCTGCCTCCCCTAACACAGCCTACAGTGTCAGCTCTGCATGGCACCCCCAGCTCAGGCCTGGGCTGCGTTACAAGAAAACATAGTCATGGAAAATGAGAGCTGGAGCTACTCCCCTCAGGCACTATATGCACAGTTGGAAAACAGGGTTTAATATTCAGCAGAAAAACAAAGCACAGCAAATTAATTCAGCAAACAGAGATTCTCCAAATGAGCTGAACTAATGCAATTTTCTCCCTCCCCAAAAATCGAGCTTTTTAGCCCATCAGTGTCAACAGTGAGAAGCAAAAGACATCAATGTGTCAGTGTTATGCAAACTCAATTTTTCATTAAAAACATTTTGACAGACAAGTCCCGATGAGCTCAAATTCTACATGAGCTATAATTGCTTAAAAGAGAAAGCTATTTTGGCATGTTAGAAAGCTGTGCAAAAATAAAAAGTAAACTCTTGCTTATTGATTGTGCTACTGTAATTACAGCAGCAAATGTTTGGGACTCTGTTCCACTATACATCATAACAGAAGTGTCTTGTGAACAGTGGTGCATTTCTCCCACATGCTTTCTACATTTATGGCAAAGGTGCCACATATATGCATATAATCAGCTTGAGAGGTCTTACACCATTTAAAGAACAACTGCTCTAATTAGAAACCTTCTAAGGCTAGCTCCAAAATAGACCAAGTATTTATTTTGTTCCATAAGCAGAAGTGTTAAGCTTTTTAAAATTGTAGGAAAGTATCATAAATATCCAATGAAAAGACAACATGAATTTTAAATAAAACTCTAATGGAAACCAAGTGGCTACAGAACTAGGACAGAGGTGTGAAGAAAGTCACACTTTTGAAAAAAAAAAAATGTCACCTCTGCCACACAGTATTTATTGACTAGATTTGGCTTTTGTGTACTTATGAACTATGCAAATCTATGCACAGAAAAACACATAAATTCAAAGATCATTTCAGCCAGGAAACCTGTAGGATGGAATTATCTACACACTGTTTCTCAGCGTGTGATCTGAATTGAAAGAACCACCACTTTGGGGGGAAAAAGGAAGAAGTTAGTCCCTGTGTCCTTTTAACAGTGCTGCTAAGGGAAGGCACTGGTGCTGGCACCATTTGGGCTGCTGGTATCTGCCAGCTAGTGACAGAATGGAGCCTCCCAGATCATTTTTCACAGGTCACCAGTCACCTAGTACTAACTGCATCTGACCATGCCATCCTCAGCAAGATTTGAATGGATAATCCTGAAGTGCTCTGCAATGACTATCTGTGGAAAGAAGACTGAATCAAAACAAAGCAGCAGCATGGGTTGAAATATGAAGAAGTAAAGTTGTAACAGGAAATCTAGAGCTGCACTTCTGGTAACATAATCACCATAGTGCCCATATACTAACAACAAGAGCTGTTTCGGGGAGCATAGGAGTAGACACTTTCCTTTGATGGGGTTTACTGAAGTCACTGACTGCAGGGACTGACAGCATCCTGCTGCCTCACTGCAGCCAGGGTCCGACGCACAAGTTGCCATGGAAACAGCAGAGCTTTTCTCTGCTGTTGCATCACTGCACTGTATATAAAACTGTGCAGGTCTCCAGACTGCTCACACGGTGACGGAGGAGCGGAGCAGACGCGCAGCCACAGCCCACATGGGGCCTACTGCAGAAGGGCTGAACGCTGTACACGACCTGGCACAGCTCCCTCGCACACCTGGCCCCACACACACACACAAACATTCGGGTCCCTTGTTGGTCCCACTGCAGGCAGGGCACAGGGCCATTCACCGAACCTCAGGAATGCTCAGAAGCAAATCTGTGACCCTACTGCCATCTAAAATAACCCTGCACAAACCACTCAAATTGGCAAATTCCAGGAGTGAGTGGGTTTAGTTCAACAGCTTTGATTTTGCTAGTGCTTCTTTTGGGGGTTAGCTCCCACACCCTGAATTTCACTTTGAGTTCTGGCCATCAACTAGTCATTCTCATGCAGGACAAAACTGAATATGCTGAAACTTGTGGGTTTTTTATTCTAAAACAACCTTGAGAAAGCTCCTGAAATCTTAAATCTTCCAGCAACATTGGGTTGAGTCTCCAATTTGTAACATTTCTCAAGGACAGTTTTTCAACACAGTTTAGAAGCAGCACATAAGAATCTTAATATTATGCTGTGGTCTTGCCTGACCTGGCATGAGAAAGCAGCACCTCTCTCCCCATGTGATGCTGAACTGAAGATTTATAAACACAGTCCTTGAAGAGGAAGTTCACTTTCCTCTGGAGCATCAAATACAAGGCACTTACAGACAGAAAAATGCCAGAAAATGGTGGGTCATTAATCTGTTACCATGCAGGAACTAGCAGCTCTCCAAATCTGGATAAAGTGAAGAGCTGGTTAGGACTGCACCCAAATCACTTCAAACCAAATCCACAACCCCACGTGAAGTCACATTCACACTTTCCAAAGCTGGGAATTGGGCAATATTCTCAAGGCCCATCATCCTTCTCGGGAGCTGGAATCACAGAGCTGCCCACCTCCCAGCCTGACTGCTTCAACGCAAGGCAGGGGAGGAAGGGACTATCCAGCCACCTTCTTCCCAGCACCACTGGCATGTGACAGTGAGCCTTTTAGTGCAACAGGGTGGAAAAGGCCATCCCTGGGCCTGGCAAAAATTACTTTAAACAACGCTGAGCAGAGGTAGAAAGACAAGTTTATTCCTCATGAGTGTTCTCCCCCGCCTCGTTACAAAATGCAGCAACTGCTACCTAACTGATCTGAAGTATTTCATTAAATATATTATTTATTGAAATGAAATAGAAAGGCATAAATATTAAGCAGATAAGAAGTTGGGATGCAGTTGATGGATGCTCAATCAGGATTTTAGGCATTGCTACTGCTGTCTTTAAAAATCTGAATAATGATGAGCAGGGAATGTCATTGTATCACCTCAAACACTCAGGGAGGGCTGTGTTGCTCTCTGGGTCTCACTTTTTAAAAGCAAAATAGATTTTCTACCCCATTAACAAATCTTTAACAGGGAGAGAACTCCACAGTTGAAAGGGGGAAAAAATTATCTGCTGCATTCCTGACCTTATTCTGCATACAGGGGAAGAAAACAAAGAAATCCAGTCCAATTTAAAGTGACTATTTTCTGCTTAAAATGTTAAGAGCTGAATTTGCACTTTGATTTAGGCCCCACAGCTGAGGGAAGATTTGTGTCCATATTCTTGTGAAAGGGCAGAAAGGTATTTGTAGTGAAAAGGAGGACATACAAATCATCAGACAAGACTTCTACACTGTGGACTTCTTGATTCAGTCTGAGCTTCATCAATGCACCATCAACTGCAGGTAAAATAAAATGAAACTATGTAGGACAAACTTGAGAATATTATTATTTAATAAGAAATGCAGCGTACCATCATTTTTTATTCTTTTTGCAAAGCTTCATAAGGATGTTCCTAACTTCTCCCACAGTAATGAAGATACTTGAAGGCATTCAGGAAATAGTTCATAAATTATTTCCGGCATGAGATGCGAAAGTTGGGGTTTGTTGTTCCCTGCAGGGAAGCTGTAGCACTGGCACCAAATCTCCACCATTACCTTTCCTAATGAATTGATGAGGGAAACTATCCAGCATAGCTCTTCTTTCTATTTTGGTTGTTGACGGGCTTCTGTGGCTTAGCTAAAATAAATTATGCAGAAATATATATACATGCTCACAAACCAAATGTTTTCTTTAAAACAACAACAAATTGGGGCTTCAGGAATTTTTTTGCTACCTTTTTTTTAAGCATTCCTCTGTGTGTGTAATACCATGACACATAATACAGTGTGACAGGTCATTTCATGCATCATTTAATTCTTTGCACTGCAAAGTGCCCTACCACAATAAAGATTAGCTACATGCCTCTTGCCCCCAAATGCTGTTGAAAGGGCAAAGCAGAGAAGTTTATAAGTTACAGGAAAGACAAGAAACCCTATTCACCAACATTAAAAGGTTGTATCTGGTTTCTCTTCCTCTCCGTGTGATAGTGTCACTTTGCAATTGCTAATATTGTTTTTATAGACTAAAAAAAAAAAATTACTTTAAACAAGAAAGGCAAGGACACAGAAAAACCCACCAAAGTTTCCACCAATCAGGATGAAAAGATACCACTACAAAAAAAAAAAAAGTAATTTTCTTTTGAATTTCAGAACAGAGAGAAAATAGAGGCTCTGTGAAGATTTGTTCATCGGAGAGTGAAAGAATGTAGATTTAGGGGTTTTTTTATACCTCTAAACCCATGTATTTTCTTCATATTGCTTTTTAATGCCCTTTAAATACATTTATCAAAAAAAAATTGGTTTATGACCACAAATATGTACAAGATTACCAGCGCTGGAAACTGAACACCTTGGTTTAGCCCACAAAGAGACAATGTTGAAGACTGTGCACTGTGAGACTTTCTCTACTAACTTGGTGAAGGAGTTCCCCACAAAAAGCAATGACAGGCAGGGCTGTCCACCCACACCACAGCTAAACACTCTGCAAAGCACAGATGCAATTTTATCAGCAAGGTGATAACCTTTGGGCAGTTAGCAATTATTGAAGAAACATTTTTCAAGTAGTCTACTTCACTCTCTGATGTGTTAGTGAGCAGCAGTAAAATGAAAAATACTAGATAAAATTTAAAATCTGAGCATTAATCAAAACAGATTGGATACTGTCTGACAAAGGTTATCTTAATTTGGCAATTCATTTATTCAAATATGCTAAATTATGCTGATAGGAAAGTTTGCATAACATAGGACTCACAGAGGTTCTTTAACTGAGCCACTCAAGTGCTTTGGTCCTTGACTTTGATAGCAGCTATTGCTAGAATGAAAAACCCAAACCTCACCGATTGCTCAGTAGAATGCATGAATTAAAAATGCACATGATTCTTGTAACATGATCATCAGTACTGGATTTGTTAACATTTTCATGCACTAAAACTAGCATTTATTATACCAAGATTGACTGGTGCTTTCCCTCTGGCAAAGCAAATGTCACAAATCAAACAATAGTTATGAGTTCTGCCACAACTCAATTATAGTCCTCACCATGGATGAAGTCATTTACTTCAGCACCAATTTTATGATTTACTCAGTGGTTCCATTGCTGTTAGCTCTGAACTTTTTAGTAATGATATTGCCAAGGACAAAAAAATTTATAACATCTTAGAAAAAGAATAATTTTCCTTCTTCATATAAAACGAGATATAAATTCCATCTCCTCACTCCCAAAGTTTTCCTTCCAAATTCCTGCTAAAAATATATCAAAAAACACATTGCAGTAAACATGTGGCAGTTAATAAAAATGATGCCATGTCATGCTTTGTTTTCAAATCTCAGCATCAAACTGCTGTTTGATTCAACTCTGGCCTTTAATGCAGCTAATGCACAAATGGGACTCTGCTGTTTTAACCCCCCATTTTACAATACCTGTCGAAAATTTTCCAAAGGGAATCATAGGAGTCCCAGCTCTGCAGAACACTCGTACACTTTTCTTGATCAGAAATGGCTAAAAATGAACCCTGCCAGAGACACTCATCTTACAGACTTTGACCTCTTGACACCTAACCAGTATTTTCCCTCGTTCAAGGGGACGATGGGGAAGAACTACTTGTGGACTTAAAGTCAGAAATTCTACAAAGAAAGGTATTGCTCACTTTTGATACTTTATTGCTATCTTCTCTCCAGGAGAGTGTGTAGGAGACAACTGAAGACACAGCTCACAACACAGAACTGCCCAGCAAGAACTCAAGGTGCTCTCGCCTGCCTCTCCTGCCAGCAGACAGCACAAAAGGCCATCTCCAGCCCTGTAATGCCAACTTGCTGTTTTATTCACTGAGAAAGGACAGGACAGAATAAAAAGAGCAGACACTGCATCCTGTGGCTACAGCTTGGTGGCTGTTCCAACATGTGGACACGTCAAACGAGGGAGAGCGAGCTGCCTCCAGAATATGAAACAGCTACTCTTATCCTTTTTTGTATCACTGTCATATGATATCCATATCTATACACGCGTGGATTTTCTTCCTTTCAAATGCAGAAAGCATTAGCTCCAAAACATAAAGAGTAAATAATCCTTTTGCATCAGACATAATTTTTTCTCATAGATTTTGTGTTCAATTAGCTCTGTTTTTATGGTGTGGGAGGAAAATATCTAGCACAGGTAATAACACCATAAATATACCAAATTTTATTATGCAGGAACCACTGGTTCTACAACACGGTTTTGACTTCAACTCTACCTTACTTTCCCAACCCATGGCTTCTGCACTAGTATACTCTGCTTGTAGAATATTGTTTGATTAAAGAAAAAGAAGTTAAAACACCTATACATTTCAGCTGTACAAGAATAGTTAGCCAGAATATCTTTTTCGCTACATTTTTAATGTTAATACTTGATGCCAAAAGAGGGAATTTTTAAATACATAACTATGTTACAAGGGTTGATTTTTTTTAAATTGCAGAATGGCAGCTGAGAGACAGATGTGGTATTTGGTTGTAGTTCACATGGATTTAATTACTGAAACGGAATAACATACTAAGAACAACACATAAATAACATGAGTTTTAAGCACCTAGAATTACAATATAAATCACAGATCACATTAAAAGTATTTACCTTCCTCATTCCGTGATGGAATAAAAGTAATTCTACACAGAGATGGAATATACATTTTATGGTTTTCTAAATACAGTGGGATCACTGTTTTATGATGCTTAAATTGCTTTTCCATTCCAGCTTTTATAAACACACTTAGGATCCTCAGAAATACGACTGACTTTTAGATACAAAGGAGTTACAGGTCAGCATGCCTGACTTGTACCCCTATGCTGTTAAATCTTGTTAGTGCCAACCCTGACACTAGTATTTCATGGTAAATCATTAACAAAAGAGTATAAGGGGGTTTCACATTGCTATAAAATCATCTTCCTACCAGACAGGGTCACTGAAGTGTTGATTTCTTCACTACTGAGGCAGATTCAAAGTCTCCCTATTCTATAATTTCTTTTTTCCAAGGTATTATCGCCCAAGTTTTTTCTCTGTCCAACTACAAAGCAACAAAACTAGCTTTAAAACAGAATAAAAGATTCTAACATGCTTTCCAGCAAGTCGTATTTCAGTGCACTAACTTTTTGTAGCAATATAGCTATAGGTTGATCAAAAAAGAACAGGAACAAAAGTATGATAATGATTCTTGTTTATAAGAACAAACCTTGCACAAAGAAATTTATTTAGTGCTTCCTTGTCTCACTAATATATTTTTAACCATAAATTCTACCCTAAAATAAAACTACGTAGTTCTGCAGCAGTAGGTTGGGTTTTCTCAACTTTTTTTTTTCCAACTCACATAGCAAGAAAAAAACCCAACAACAAAAGAACCCAAAAAACTTACTCCAGAGTATTGTTTCCTTCATGTTCCCCGCTCCTCAGCAACCTGTTGTACCCCTTATCTATCCTGGCTTGATCTTCTATCCCACTTCCAGATTCTGCCCTAAGCCCCCACTGCCTCCCTCCTTCATTTGTGCAGTTGTCCAAGGACTTGAGGACGTGCAACTCTAAAGGGGTAAGTGCTGTTTGCATTGAAATATGGTGCCACATCTCACCCTCATTCACTTTTCCACACATGAAACTAGATAAGCAGTTCAGGATCCTTCCATCTGAAACCTTTCCTGGGGAAGGAGAGGAGCACCGTAACCACAAGTCCTTTCAAACTGAAAGCCAAATGTGGTAGCTCACGCCAGTGCTGCAGGGGATAACTGCTCCCTCCGGGATTGCAGCTCTGAGGTTGAAGATGGTGCTGTGACAGGAAATGGTAAGTTAGACAGGAAATGGTTAGTTTAAAGGAGAAAATGCTCCTGCAGAACCAAAGGTGCAGCCACTTGACCATCAGTCACAGGGAAAGAGAAGTGCCTTGGGCTGCCTGTGTCCAACACTGGGCAGCAGAAAAAAACGGCTGGGCTCTGAGCTCAGTGCTGCTGTAGACTCTGCTTACTGGGTTTGTGAAGCTTATGATGGTATTAGTCTATGTCTATTAGCAGAGGACACTGGCACAAATAAATAAGCAAAAACTAGTTTTAGAGTCTGTCCCTTTAATTAGCTGAACACCATAAATAGATGTTTCATGTCTAAACACCCTAATTATAGACTTCTGGGGCACTTTGGTTCTTAACCTGCTAGCAGAGAAGAGATAAAGATGTTTAAGCTACAACCTAGCTTTGATGGACATTTTTCATTTTGACCAGCTCCTGAAGCTAAAACTTTATAACATTTCTCAGGTAGTTTGAGTAATGACCTTTTCAGCAAGCTTCAGTAATTCTTCAGAGCAGTTCAGTTACTCTCCTTTCTTCCCACTTGCTCTCTACAAACTGAGCGGTTTCTTGCTCTGACACGATGTCATTCTTTTTGTTAAGATGGAAAGACCAAATGTGGATCTTTCTATTAATACTTGAACCCTGCAACTTGCATTAAGCTAAGAATATTTATTTGAAGTAAAACACTTCCCTAAGGACAGATGCACAGAATTCTCACCCATGTGAGCATGCTTGGCTCATGGAAAATACATGCATGTATGCACACACACGCTGTAAAAAAATCAAACTTCAAATATGAACGAGCATGAGCCAACTGAAATTTCTTTTTACTCAACCACAGTTGAATGCTGGGACTATTCACGTTTTCACAACCAAGACTAAATGCAAAGGGTGTACAGTGAACTACTTCTCTTCTCTTCACAATTTTTAATACAGAGCACTCCTTTAAAAGTGATGTTTTATGTTCTATGTAAATGTGACTAACTAAGAAAGTAAAGAAATCCTCTGAAACAAGTAGTGTTGACAGATTTTTTCACTACTTACTTTACCATAAGTCAAAGTGAATGAGCAGGATCTGGTACTGAATGCTAACAGCTTCATTTAAAAAACCAAATAAAAGCAACACTAGTGAAAAATCAACAGGAACTAGACACTTATCCTCCATCTAACATGTCTCACAACACTAGCTGTTAGAAGCACAAAGGCAGGAAACACAAGACTACAGAAATCTGTTATTTAGCCAGGGTTGGGGGGCGACAGAATCCTTATACCTGGAGTCAACTCAGCTAGACACAGCTCTGCGTTTCTCACCGACCAGTAAGACATTCAAAAGAAAATTAGTAACGACTGAGTAACTGGATAAAGAAGTTTTTAAAAAAAAAAAAGATTCTCTGCAAGCCCTCTTCAGTTTTGTACCAATATCAAGTGGCCCCTATTAGTGCTAGGAAGTATGCATGAAAAGAAACAAGACCCGACAGCCCGGAGATCAGCAGCTCCGGCTCCACGCTGGCCTCTGCACCTGCTTCAGCTCAGCAGTGCACAAGAGCTCTGCGGGAGCAGGGCGGGAGAGGAGGGTGGAAGGCCATCAATAATCCATGGCTGAACAGCCAGACGGAAGACGAAGGGACTGCACACTGCATGGTGATTTCAAAGCTGTCGTTCTTGAGAGCATTCAAGGTTGTTAATGGGCGCATGGCCAGCAGGTATCTGCTGGTGTCTTCCAGCACATAAATGAGCTGCTGGAAGGGGCTTACTCTAGACTGCATCCCAGACCTGAGCAGCTCTCCAGCATGCTTGCTGAGATGGGTCAGTCTCTACCAGAAATTCAACACCAGTTTGCCTCCTTTCGCATTTGGGAATCAAGTCCATACACAGAGAGGTCTGACTGCTTTCTCTCATTTAACACTGTTATCAGAATTAGGCTTCTGAGACATAGACTACTGGCAGGTTTTCAGGTCAGGCAACTAATGTGCTACAAAATAAACAACAAAAAACCCACTAATCATAGGTCTCTATTCTCTGCTCACAGTCCTTATTCAGACAAAAGATTCACCACCAACTTCCATGTATCATTTGTTTGGTCACTTCTGTTGCTATCCTGAATCCACAGAGTCAGCAACAGCCTTTTCAATGTAATATCAACTTCAATATACCTGGGTGCAAAGATTTGTGTCACTCAACCACTCCACTGTCAGCCTCTGAATTTCAGGTCACCCCGAAGGTTTAATGCTCATCTTCCTGTTATTTGCTGTTTCCCATCTTGTCTAGATTCCTGTCCTTCCCACTGTGCTGTTACTAGCAACAAGTGCCTGTCACAAGCATTTTGCTTTTGCTTTCCAGATGTAGTAAGAGAGTAATTTGGGTTCTCTCACTTCAGAACATGCAGCTCCTCTTCACTAGTTTCCTGGACTTCAGAGAAGGTTACTTCCCACCTTGCTGTATCTTTACCTCCAAGTGCCTCAGTGTCCTCATCTCCTTTGTCACCCTTCTCCCCAGCACAGATCTGTTCCTCTGAAAGCACGAGAACTTGTCACTCTCCAGTCCCAAGCTTGGAGAGCTCTCTGGGCAGTACCAAACACGCTCAGGAGAGGGAGGACTCCAAAAACCTCTCCTAATTCAGTCTTGCTCTATGTATTTGATGCATCCTCTGAAACTTGCTGTTTGTACAGCTTTTGAACCCACTGTCCCACCCACATTTGGTGGGGAGGGGGGATATCAGATACAATTACAATTCTATGGTTCTACAAAAACTAGTGGTTACATGTTAGAGAGAGTTCATCCTTCATGTCAGTGCCACAGCTGTGGGAATTCCTGCAAGCAGCACTCAACACCTATTTGCCTTCAGACAACACTCACACAAGTGAGACCTTATGTACAACCCACATATATGGGAACAGCTCCTGCTAAAACTTGCAGTCAATTTGGCGATGCAAACCCGAGAGAAGCTGTGTTTCTGTTACTCACCCCACCACCTAACAGGCCTCTCCTCTCTCACCAGTCTACCCAGTTTAAGACCAGCACCAGTTATATGCCTCCATCCCAGTTCAGGGCTATTTGTTCTTGCCTCTGCTTCAGAGCTTGCTGCCCTTGCCAAGGTTCCAAAAAATTAGCTGTGAATCAGGACACAGGAAAAACTCATTATTTAAAACATATTTGGTTGCCTGTTAAGAAATTCACAGGAAGCTTTTCCTCAACTTCAGACAACAGCAAAAGTTACAGTGTTTTCAATATGAACAATACATGCTTCGTACCTTCATCACAAGCAAAAAAGGAACTATCAGCTTAATAGGTGAGTGCCACTGGGTACCCAAGTTAATGCTGGCTTGTCATAAAGGGAACCGTACTAGAGACTTCCAACACTGCAGGAATCCATATTTGCAGTTTTACCCAATATCTGCTGAAATACCCATTCACACAGCACAAACACAGGTATACACCCCACATTCGCCCCCACTTTTCACACTGTCTTTTCATGTGGCATTAAGAACAAATGACCCTAAATTTGTGACATCTCCAACAGCTCCTCCCTGTTACTAGAAATTAAACTGCTCAGTTACCATATTGTATCTTTCAGTGATTCTCTAATTCTGAGAGGGTTTTCATGTTCATGGGAGTTTAAACAGGCATTTGGCCATGAAGTTTTTCTCCATAAAAAACCACAACATATTTTCTTATTCCTTTATTATTAAAAAAACTCCTCTTGATGATAACAATCTCAGGTTTTCCATATATTTTTACATTCACAGCTCCAAGTATTTTCTGATCATTTTCACTGATAAGTTTGCATTTCATTAGTGTTCACGAGCATTTATATGAAAGCATAATAACTCATACCACTGGAGTTGTGTGCACAGTTTGTTCACTCCTCACAGCACTGTTCCTACATATGTCAATCTTAGGTATATAGAAAATTTCTGCACCAATTTATTGAGAACATACTGACAAACTATTAAGTAGATATTTACAGTATGCTGAGTATTACCTAGCTGAACAGAACAGTTTAAAGGCTCTGTGATGAGTAGGAGGCAGGAATACATTTGTGCCAAACCACTGAACTAGACTGCTTGCCACTGCCAACAGCTATGCTTTGGCTGATGAAAGTCTTTGAGCAACAGTGATTGCTATATGCTCTGCACAAGGAAGTACAGAAATTAATTATCCACAAGTAGTATTATTCTGAATTGCTGCTGGATTTTTCTTTACTACAGCCTTCCTCAGATCTCTTGTGTTATTTAAAACTAATGATGTTTCAGTCATTCAAAAATGTTATGTGTAACCTGGTGCATTTGCTTCATCAGAATGATGCTAAAGGCAACTTTTGGCATGCCCTAGTTGCTGAGCTCAAAACAATTTTTTTAGTGATGTATGCATGAACAGGGGTTTGCTGCTGTATAGCTCTGTCCTAAATGGAAGTATCAAAAAAGCCTGTCTTTTTAGATTGAGACCTCTGGGAACTGAAAATTAAACTAGCATAAAATATCCTTCTCTCCCCTTCTCTGAGGTGAGACACCTGGCCAGTGGCTGCAGATATAGCAGAGGTGAGCAGTGGGATGCTGGAAGAGACCTTGCACCGCAAATTTGGGACAATATATTTCAAAGCCTGCTCTTGGTCTCCCACACTTGTATTCCTGTCCTTGTTGCTGTTGCTTTATCTGCTAATTCTTTATCAGAATTTCCTCCTGTGGAAAGCAAGATGAGAAATCTCTCCCTTTCCCGCAGTTTATTCAACCAAACAGCCTCAGTGGCTGAGGTCAAGTGGGGATAGAGCCACAGCTCCTCTGTCAGCCCCCGCCTATGGCCTGCTTTGCCCTCCACAGCAGGTCAAACGGGGCTGTGCAGGCAGCAGCTGGACTTGAGATGCTGTCTCTTAAAGCAGGCTGTTGAGGGATCAATCTTATGCTCCATTTTCTTGCACTCTCAGGTCAATCTGGCCACTTAAACCAGTAGAAACCCTTCTACAAGTTTTTATTTTTCTCAATAAGGATATCAAGGAAATGTAGAAACATGTTAAATTGTAGAAACATGATAAAAGCTTGGATGTTTTTATCTTTTAAAACAGAAATTTAGGAAAAGTATGTTCTGTCTTTTCAGCTTCATCTGTCTGCACAATTTTTAAAATAATTTGTGACTGCGCATCTTAGAAGATGCTGTTTCTTAGTGCCTGTATTACACTAATACATTTTATTACATTAAATACTGCATTTATAAATCGGGTCTTACCATCACTAAGGCATAAGCAAGCCATAAATGTAACACCAACTGTTATTACTATTAGCTCTGGGAGTCCAAAACTTAGTCCAGGGACATTACTAATTGCAACTGACATGAACCTTTGATTTTTGCTCTAATTAACTGAATTAGACCGTAAAATTTTGGAAGAGAAAAGTTGCCTTACAAACGTATTCCTTACCTGGCTGGCAACAGTTCAGTGACCTTCACAGCTGAGTGAGGAGTTGCAGAAGAGCAAACTCCAAGAAGACAGAGAGCCTCCCTGACTCTGACATAGGCCAGGGAATTAAACCCGGTGTTTGCTTCAAGTCACAGACAGCAATCAGAGATGAAGAGGAGAATTACTTATCTTCTTTTGGATTTTAAAGATGCTTCCTCAACAGAATTAAAATAGAATGCCTAAATATCACTCAAACAGGTAAAAGCCGGAGCAAGCCCTGGGCTTTCACCATCCCTGATCCTTCCTTGCCTCAGCCAGCCTCAGGGAGGGGGACAGGCCACCACCATTCCTGCAGCTCCCCAAGACTAGTGGCTTCTTGCCAGCGAGTATTTCCAGCCTTTTAAAAAGAAAAGCACTTGTTTCTGGATAAGGGCAAGGTGGACCCCAGTTCTTGCCACAGGCATACTGGGCCCCTGGGGACAGGCTGTGCCTGCTCAGTCCTGTTTGAACCTGCTGCGTGTATTAACGTGGATGAATCAAGTTTGACTCATCCATCCATGCATGTGGGACAGCTAATGGAAATGGATGCAGCTTCCTGCACAGACAAGGCACATAAAATGGCTCTTACACAGCCAAGCTAAGTATCTTTAATTAGCAACACACCTCCATTAGAAGCTTTAAAAAGAAAATTCAATTTGCACCTAATTTGAAAGCTTTTTACAATCTTTAATTAGTAGCAACTATCTTGGCTAATAAAACTAAATACCTTCTGCACATGCTGTTACCGAAGAGGACATAAGGTGCAGCTGCTCATGCAATCAGCCTTTCACAGGAGCACTCTGGAGACAGCAACAGTGAGGAAACCTGGAGCTCTCCAAGAGCCCATGCTACCACTGCAGCAGCTTCTTGCAGGGTGCTTGGTCAAGCCCTGTGTGCAGCCCTGCTTCCCAGAGGACTCTGCTCTCCACAGCTCCTTTGACAGGTTCTTGCAAGGAATGTCCCAGCTGAAAGAGGCAGGTTGCCCTAGCCACAGCACTGTGTGGCACAGGAAAAGCTGTTGCATTGCCTTGCCCTGTCTCCATCCCACCACGCTGAGCAGCTGCTCAGTGTTTCCAAGATCATGATCTTCCCTGAGCAAAGAGGAATATTTGCAGACAGCGTGGGGTTGTTGCAGCAGTTTAGGATATCAGTGCCCTCAGCTGTGTGTGCAATAGGATTTGCTAATTCCCCCCACAAAAGTCTGCAGAAGCAAATTAGGCTGCAGATTTAATTCTTATGTCTTAGTGCAAACACCACTTCAGAACAGCTTTAATGTATCACACTGGGCTCTGAAGAGGTGCATCTAAGGCTTAGACCACATACTCTTTCCAGTTTCTTGTGCAGAGGGTAACACACAGAGTAATAACACCTGAAGCCACTCTAGGAAGGTTCCCTTCAAGCTCAGGCTGTGGCAAGGTGAGGGTGTGAGACGTGCAGTGGACACTCACAGACACAGCATTTTTGTTGGCTCATCTTCTGCTCTTCCTCTAGATCTGACCTCTAGCACCACAGTGGTGTTTTAGAGGATAACAGTTTACCAGGTAAAACCCCTAGTTCTCCTCTTCTCCAGCTGTGAACCACTTGCAATCAGTCTGTGGCAGGTGTAGCTGTCAGCATCCCTCTTTCTGTGCAGGTGACCCCAGAAACACCAGCCTCTAAGCAGTGAGTCAGAGTAGTCAGGTAACTCTGGTTCCCAAGTAGCACAACCCCCAAATTTAGTAACTTGAAAGCCTCAGAAGGCTGGGTAGATCAAAGCAGAGCAACTGTGTCTGCATTGTGGTACCCTTCACTTATCTTGTCCCTCAGGAGAAAGCCTACCAGCTGAGAGCACACTCACAAAAACCCCAAACGATAGCCCATGTCTACAATCTTCTTGTGTCACAGAGGGCACATCTCTTCCACACAGTGAGTGGAACAAAATAAATGCCTCACTGTTCTCAGTGTTTCAGCCTCCTTTAGAGCCTCCAGCCACCTGAACTTTGAGCTACACAACTTCACCAATTTTCTCAAGTACAAGTCTTTAATTGAGCAATTTGTTCAGTTCATCAAAAAAAGCCCGCATTAGCAAAAATCCAGTGTTTCCCTTGGAACCCCCATTTCAGAGGTTTTGCTCATTTTCTTTAGCTGTGCATTTTGTGGGGAATGTACGAACTGCCTTTGGCAAAGATCTGGCAGCAGAGTCTATGACAGTTTTCAGAGAAGCAACTTCTTATCTGATTACAGCAAGACTGCTGGTCACATCTCTTCCCTGACAGCTCAGATGATGAAAAAAGTGCTGTATTCTGTTCTGTATTTTGTTTTTGTTTTTATTTTCATTGTCACTACTCCATACCTGTCAGCTTCTTCCCACTCTAAACAGTTTGGGGTTTTGTTGTTTTTTTTTTTCCACTTCAAGTGTTCATTTTAACACTGAGAGCAAAGGAAGTAGTTACATATGCATTATATTACCCTGAACACTCTTGTTTTATTCAACACCTAGGTAACAGGCATTTTCTCATTCAAAGCAGCATCTGAAAATTGCATGCTTATTTTAAAAGATACCTTAAACTATTGAAGAATACACTAAAACAGATGTTGCTATCAAACTCTGGTCCATTTGACAGTAGCATATATTTTAACTACTTAAAAACTTAATGAAAAACTGTAGAGTTAAAGAAGTACCTTTGAAGCTCAATACACATTTGCATGGAAGTAGAGACAATTTTAAAAGCAGTCAAACTCCTGTGGCAGGACTGACCTAAGAAAGTATATTTGTTGAATCTATTACTACTGGCAATACTCAGTACATCAGAGCAAAGCAAATCAAATCAAAGTCTTGTTCTCTGCTGGAATTTTACCCAGTGTCTCTCAGTCTTTCAGCAAGACCTGGAAAGCCCAAGGCCAGCCCATGCTTCCTTTCACCGAAGCAGGTGAAAGCCAGCTGGTTCTACCAGGATTTCTTCTGTCCTTCGGTTACGAGAACTGAACCATGAGTACAGACATAACAGTGATTTCTCAAGGTTTCAGAGCACAGAACAAAAAATCACACCAAATGTACTCTGACTATTCAGCAGCACTTTCCTTGGCACTGTTTTGATCACTGATCATTGATCACTGTAAATGATCAATATTACCCTTCTCCATTTTCTGTGCTACCATCACTGATCATAAATAACAGAGCACACAGTTTAAGGAGGGCTACTTTGATTCATTTTGTTATCAGCATAAATTTCAGCATTGCATTTTTCCTGGACACCTCTTACCCCAAGAGCAGTGCCCAGTCATTCCCGATTAAAATTTTGTTACAACTTTAAGAAATAAGTGTACATTTAAACTAATTTAGGCTAATAAAACCCTTTTCCTCCCATTGTTAATCTGCCACAGTACTGCAGACCTGAACATCAGCAGTGATTTATGAGCAGCAATAAGCTGTGCTGCAGATCAGATCCAAGTTATGTCGTCAGATCAGTTTGGAAGCCTGGGCTGGAATAAAAATGTGGCACGGGGAAGGCACACTGTCAGAGCCATGTACATGCATGCATGTTTACATGCCTGGTAACAGCCAGGACGGGGAGCAGGTCAAAGGCTGAAATTTCACAAGAAATTTCTAAAAACCAGGATTAAGATGCATTTCCAGAGCTATGAAGGAAATCCTGCACATAAGTTATCGACACTGTGTCTGACTTGGAGCTCTTAGTCACATTTCCATGAATAACATCAAATGCAACTTACATGGAACAGTATCTGTGTCACTGGGCTTACTCAAACAGTGTAAGCAACCCTCTCCTCGTCATTCACAATGAATGTAGCATTTGCAAAACCTGCAGTTTCATATACTGCAGAGGCATCAGAGAGGAATTAGGATATACATTATTACCACCCTTTAAGTGCTGCAGCTAAATAAAAATAAACCATGGTGGAAAGTGCAGGGAAAAGCGCAGCAGAGGCCCAAGCTGTTCTGCACAGCATGCTCCTCCCTGATCTATTCTCCAAGAATATTGGAGAATACATCCTCCTGTATTATTCTCCAAGATCACTTACAGACCTTTTCTACTGATATGGAAAATTCACATTTATTAATGAGCCCCAAACACACATCAGCAGTAAACAGGAGAAAAAATCTCACTGGGAAGTAACCAAATGAAAAGGGTATGGTGAGAGTGAGGCAGGCACTGCCAAAGAAGGCAAAGGCTGCCCTGGCAGCCCACCACCCATAGCTGCAGAAAGGCTGGGAATAAAAGTGAGAGGCCAGGCTCCCAACGAGGTAAAGGTCAGTAGGTGCTGGAGGTGTGGTGTGGGCCCAGATACTAAACCATCAGTCCAGACAAACACTCAAACACATTATCAGAGCTGCTGAGACTTCCTTTGTTCCCACGTGTCGCATGGGAGGCAAGCTGCCTGTAAATGCAGAGCACTTAAATTTTCTGATCGGAGATTGGACTCTTCAAGTGCTCAGTCAGTGCTCAGTCCCAGTGACTTATCTGGTGTGACCCTATCTGCCTTGGCTCCTCCAAATTTCTACTTCCTGACAAAAATCTTATCTTCTCTCTCTGAAAGGCAGCCCCAAGGCAGGTGACTCTTCCTCACCTTTAAAATAGATTACTTGTCAATCTATTTTAACTCCAATCAAAAAACTCAACCTGTTTTAGTAACTCCAGTCCCACAGTTACTGTACAGTATGAATCTGAAGCAACAGCCTTGCTCTGCCCCACACATGAATGTGAATACCTGACACAGGATTTTTGCTTACTTTTTAACCATGGACCAGGATTCAGCTTGGCTCTGCAAGATCCTAGCAGGGGGTGATGGGAGGACAAGCAAATGTCTGAAAAGCTTATACCAGCAGTCTTTTAGTAATGACAGCACTCAGCTGCATAGCTTCTTCAAGTAATAATAACTAAGATATTTAATAATACCTACTGTACAAGATGATTCCAGGGAATACAGCTACTACAGAGTAATCAATCCCACAGGATTAGAAGCAGTCTTCTGAGCCTAATGCTGGTTAAGGCATCTGAGAATTATTCATCATCTCATGATAGCCATACTTTCTCTAATGTATTATTACTTATATGTTAATGGCACCCTTACAACATTTAAAAGCCTATGGCACCCAGCACCCCGGTGCCATTTATTTCCTGCATAGGTACCACTTGCTGTCATCAGTGTCTCTTCTCGAGCCTTTTTAGCTGCTGACCCAATTTAATGCCTTCCTGGAGATTGCCATCCTAGCTGTAATTACAGTAAAGAAGGACTTCACAATAAATGCATTTCTCCAGCATCCATAACATCTGCTAACAGTTAGGAAGCACTGCCAAGTGAGGGACAAATATGACAAATGAAAACTCACCAAAAGACAAAGCTTGTGTCAGTCTTGCACTAGGTTTTACATTACCCCAAACTCCAATAGAAAACCCAAGAGCTGCTATGCATATTGAAAACATCACAGCTGTGTCTCCCCAGCATCACAACACCAGGATTTAGCAGTTCTCCGAGTCACTAGGTAAGAGATATTAAGCTGCTTTCAGGCACTGACGAAAGCAATTACCACTATTCAATAAAATTCACAGCTATGCAATGTTATACAATGTGACAGGTTAATCATGCTTCAAGGCACAACGTGATTGCCTAGGGGATGTGGAAAGCACTTCTTGCCCATAGTGTCCTATGAACAGTTGTTCTTATCTTTCTCCAAAACAGGAAGAGAAATAGATGCTACAAATATAGCCAAATCAAACTATGTCGAATCATACCTAGGGCACTAGTTTGCCAAAAAAATCTATCAGAACCTTTTTATCACCTCTATTTGCTTCTTTTTTAGTAAAAAGCAATTGATGGAAAAGGCTGAAGTTCTATGAAATATTAAGAGAAACTTGATAAAAAATGTTCTAGTTTGTGCCTTCTCTACTTTTAAGATTCACTTAACCTGAGTTCGTTCACAGTCTGTTGATTAAAACTATTTACATGCAGGTTTTGTTTAACCTCCCATTGAAAGACTGATTGTAGCTATGGCACAACTAAAAAAATATCCTCCTCTGCTAAATGAACAAGTGTGAAATAAACGACAAAAATTTATCAGATTTTCATAACAGTTAACAGGTACAGTTCATACGGGAAACATCCCCTGAAGAATGAATTTTACTTCTCCAACTTAGTATGAATAATATGTGATATGAAAGTGGAACAGAAAAATATACCTGTTTCTTTAATATCACTGCACAGATGACAAGGAGCTCTTATTTTAAGCACAATTACAATATTCCATAATTTTCACAGTAATCTAAAACTTTAAGAGAAAGACTTTAATGCCAATGTTGTTTAATGACCCAGTTATTTCCTAAGTTGCTAGCCAAGCTGCAACATGGTAATTCTAGTTTTTAAGAAAAAAATCCCAGCAAATCCAGACACAGTGTAAAATACACACTGGATAGAGTTGTTCCAGACTCCTTATTAGCCCCATGTCGAACAAACTGTCATAAAGTTCGCAAGGATAAATCAAAGTTAAGACCACTGATGAAATTTCTAGAAAAAACAGGATTAATTTATCAAATTATCTTAGAGGATTTTCATGGTAGATTGTTACATTTATGCTGTTCTGCAGTCCCTTCCTATTCACTAACATGAGACAGTGAAATGAGAGGGTATGGGGAAAATACTTCTTATGAATACGTGACTTTTGCTCTTTTGCTCATATCCTGACTAAGACCAGGTGTTTTCCCATGGTGGGTACAAAGAGCTAATATAATAGCATTAGATTTTTTTTTTTTTCTGGTCTGTGTAGATAATCCAGGCACTTGTTCTGAAAAGAAAAAAGCACAGAACTGTCAGCTAAGCAGAGTCCAAGAGAGCAGAGAACATTTATTAAAGTCTGCCAGCACTGAAATCTGTAACAGAAACACTCAGTTTTTTTACTTTCTGGAGAGAGTGCACTTGTAAGAATTCCTGTCAAAGCTCCGAGATCACATCTCTTGGGGACAAGCTGACATTAAGGCTTTTTCTTTTGAGTTTCTGAAATTAGGTCGTTCTTTTTACTATTGCCACCCCTTAGCAGAGGGAAGTTTCTTTTATCAAAGCCATATCTTCTCACAAATGCACTTCAGAGAAAACTTTCCATCAATGATTTTTCAGTTTGGATTTTGTAGGGAAACTTACACACTACTGAATTTTTTTCCAAACATAGCTACAATATTAAGAAATTGATTTTTATCTGAGTTACTGTGCTTTGAATCAATGTATTTTTCTCCTGGGGCTCAAAATTTTTAAAAAGTACCTAGCAGAGCAAGCTCCTCACACAATATGCACCATTCTCGTTAGAAGTAGCTGGTACCACATTTCCAAAAAGTGCTGAAACAGTAGGAAGTATTCTGCCATATTCATGGCACATCACCAGTATTTTATGGACTTACACCAAAGTATTCCAAACTTGCATCAGCATAGGTAAGCTAAAACTCAGGACACATGCACCAGGGGGATACAGGGATACCTGGGCTCATCATGCACTGAGATTTCTAGGATTTTTACCAGAAGTCAGCCGTGCATGAACCTGTGGCACTGTATCCAGCTGAACAGGTACTGAGCCTTGCAGTACTGACCACATCCTGCAGCCTCTGCTTCCCACTTGTGGGTGGATGCCCAACCCTTGCTCCATTACATACCATAAACATTCCATGTCCACGGTCCCTGCACTGATTAAATGTCATAGGTTCTGATTTAGAAGCATATGATTCCTATTTCTTGCTGATCGATCCTGTAGGTTTTATTGGAATTAGTTCAGATTCAGACAAGCCTGAAGCAGCAATAAATCCAAGCACTGCCAAACTCCAGTTCCACAGAAGACCAAGCTCTACCACTCCTTGTTTTCCTAAGCTGGGAGAAGAGTGGGGTTTAGAAGTTTTTAAGTTCTTTACAACTGAACGACTTACTATTTAGCTGGGTAGATGCTGGTTTGCCTCCTGCATAATCCCCTCAAATAACTCTAAAACATTTTCTAGCTCTTTAAAACAAGTGAGCAATTTCAAAATATCAAGTAGAATTTGGCATAAGAATAGAATTCAGAAACTGCCTTTCATTCTCATCACATCACTGTATTGAGGACGCACACTACAAATATGTTTCTCATATCAAGAAATAGGCAATCCAAAAGTAACTGGCCATTTCTTCCTTCTGTGCAAATGCAGCATTGCAGCAAATAATTTTCCATATGGCAGCTGGTCTACTTGTACCGTTTTCTTCCCATTAGTCCTGCTTTAGGTTTAGAGGTATCAGCACCAAGTGGAACAAGGCTGTTACTCAGATGAGATCTTCCACTTCCCAGCTGATGGATGACCCCCTCAGGGCAGTACCACCAAGGTGAGGCCAGGCATGATAGGAGAGCCTGAGGGAGAAACACACAACTTCTGCACTGTGCAGTTCTTCAGGGAGAACAGGTTCTGGTCTATATAAGAAGCAACAGAAAAGTAAGCTTCTCCATCTCCAAACTGTATGCTGTTCACATTTTACAGTTCTTAGTAGTCTCCACAAAATCCTGCTCTTTGTGGGATGTGAAGAGAAGACTGTTAGGACTAAGGGGGGAATGCACACTAGGAGGCAGAAGTCTGGAAAAAGTCTGTGTAGGAACTATATGATTCCCGAGACTTTCCAATGGAATTATGCACTGTACCTTGCCCACGGTAGGCTGAACTATGGAAAAATGTTTTCAGCTATACTCAGAGCTATAAGGAATTAGCAGTTGTTTTTGAGTTGCCAACACCTGCCCACACTTAACTGAGGAATAGGAACCTTTTGGCAGAAATGGTACTTGTTTCAGGTGAATACAGCAAAGCACAGCTTGGGAGCAATGGCACTGTCCTGCAGCTCAGCTCCAAAAGGGAGCTGGGAGGTTTCAAAACTGGAGATTGGGTCATAAATAAGCCCATAGTTATTCAATATAATTCTTCTAGAATAAGAGCAACTATGTAAGTGACATTAGGGACCAGATTACCTTTTCCACCTAACCATTTCCTGCAGAGGGAGAAAGGGAAGCACAGAGGCCAGAGGTTATAAAGGGATCACATTAAATGCTGCTGTGCTCCTGTACCAAGGGGATACAGGAGACTGCCACACTGCCATAGCCCACGGGGTCCTCTCCACTTAGTGACCTAGATGAAGAAGGGGAATTCATAGATGACTTCTTGAATGTTGTGTTTTACTGCATAAAAGGGAAGAGAACACAAAGCAGTGGTGCAGGGTCTGACCAGAAATCTACCCACTCCTGCACTCTCTGAAACGGTGATCAATAAACACGTCTAGACAAAAGTGCAAGGACTAGATGACTGTGAAGATAGTAATTCTAAATCTATTTGGTACTCAGGCTTGAGGGATTTTATTATTTTATTTTAAAGGACTCCTTTCACTGACTGCAAAAGAGCATGTTTAAAGGTATGGACATGATAGAGCAAGTATTATCCTTGTTCCAACTGCCCTTGTAACACAGTAATGTTACAGCTGATAATTTCATGCTCCTTCATATTTAAGGTATGCCTTCCAGCACTCAAATCAGTTCATAAAGCTGGAGGGAGAGGGAATCACCTGCCCACAACTATGAGAAAAGCTAGCAAGAAAGTTAAAAGAAAGTCCATAGCTTCAGGCTTTTAATTCTGCTTTTAAACTAGTCTTTCCTTACTTTACAGTTCACTCATGAAGCCTTCAAAAATAGCTAGAGAAACTAAAGACTGTTATTGCTTTCACATCATGCCTGACAGTGCCACTTTCAAGGCTGTATAGACAATGACATTAGGGATGGTGACAAATGCAAGGTAATGGTTTGTGAAGTGCCGAGTACTGCTTGTTTAACTGCCCAGTGACAAAGCCATCATTAAGATCTTCATTCAGAAAAGCATGGAAGCATATACCTCCACCACTCCTATTAAGTGGAGCATTTAAGTATGCATTTAACTTCAAGCACCTGCTTATGTTCTGAATCACTTATTGGGGAGGAGGTGTACATTAACAGACCTTTCAAAGAGGGGTGGTTTGCAGATGTGCTTAACTACGTAAGATCCTAAAATGTAACCACAAAGGAGACTAATTCAGGGTCTTTCGCGAATACCATCTCACCGCACAAGCTAATGGGCAGGGCCTTAAGTTGAACCAGCAGAGGGAACCCAAATGCCACACACTCCGGCTGCCTCCCTGCAGAAGCAACATTACTCACAGCAACACACAGGGTTGAGGGCTCCCAGCTTTCAGGCTGCACCACACCTGCTTTTGGTACAACCAAATAGAAAGACACACCGTTCTTCATTACCTCATGGGCTATCATGGATATATGGGCCCTTCAGATTACATACACTGAGCTTCTTAAAATAAATTGTAAGGGACAAATATATCAAAGGTATTGTGTTTGTACAGCATAAGCTAGCCAATTTATATTTTCCAACTTTACTACTTCATTCACATTATGCCTATCTTCTATTATACCACATCATCTAAATTTCACAGTATGCACAATTATAAAGGACACCTGAAAGGAAGGAAGATGTGTAAGGACTCAATCCACAACTTTGCTATCTTAGTGGTTTTTTATATATAGATAACTGCTTGGTAGCACATTTGTACCATTTTCTCACTGTATATATTGGTTTGGGGGTGGGGGTAGTTGCCCTTGATACAGATTTTTCTGGCACAAAAATCTTGCAAGTGGGAGTTTTTCCCCCACTGCCTGAGAATTTCTTCTGCTTAAGTGTTTTGGAAAAGCTGCAGTGTGTTTCCCATGCATTTTCTGGCAGCCTACATGAAACCCTTTTCAGCATCTTGAACTGAATTTGCATGTGAAAACAGATTACCCTAAGACAATTACAATGTCAACTGATTAAGAAACTCCTGCATCGCTAGGATTGTGGAATTTATTTTAAATGGACAATGAGGACTTTGTTGAAAAGTGAACACACTTGAAAGACTTCAGGAAACTTGAAAACTGTTTATTTCTTTTAGCATCACATTCTGTGGGAGAAAGCTACTAGCTTCTCCTTATAAGTTAAATTCACTCAACACACCATTTCTTTCCTGTTTAAGTGTCCAGAGGAAAGTTTCACATACACTTCTTAAAATCTAGTGCATCTGTATCTGCTCCTCCCAAGGATGCAAGCACTAATAGATAATCCAGAGTGATAAAGGCAGCAGAGCCACAGGGAGTCAGATCAACAAAGATCCTAATAGTGACTCTGGACTCATTTTATTCACTGCCTTCATGGCTTCATCAAACATGACCAACTCTCTTTCAGCCTTTTCTCCAAACTGAAGACCCTCAGACAATTCAGCATCAATTTACAAGACAGCTGGCTTTATGTCCTTGATCATTTGGGTTGCTCTTCTCCCTATTTTCTTGAGCTCCACTAACCTTGAGATGTAGATGCCAGAAGCACTAGCTTCCATAGACTTCATACTAGGAGCGAAAGTATTTGCTGGTTTTCCTATTGTCATCTCTGTCAAAAATCTGTGATTCCCTCCAGCTCTGTTTCCTCTACAAGGATAATCTGCTGCTGACACCTGTTGTCAGCAGTGAGGGTAGTTTAGCATGGAGTGAACATTACCTAGTGAAAATACTCTCAAGACCACATTGGATGTAGCTGGATTTCAGAAACTGCGACTGGGTTATGCCCTCCCCCTCTCCAAGAAGAATAAAGGCAACAGTGGGGAAAAACAAGGCTTTTTGCATAGACGTAAAAGCAGCAAATTTGTCACAGTTGATATCTGCACAACAACCTGATTTGCTGGAGACAAAGGATGAACTCAAAGGGCTGGGAACCATGAAGTGGGAAGTTCATTCTCCTAATGTTTACACGGAGAAAGAAAAGTACAATCCCCTCTTGTATCTTTAGATCACAAACTTGAGACCATAATTCGTTATGTCAAGCACTGATGCAGGCTTGGGGAGGGGAAAAAAAAGTAGGTTCTGGCTTAATTTGTAAGCACACTGGATGAATTCAAAAGCAGGTCTGCTTATGTGATTTATAATAGGATATTGTAATAGCTGGACTGAAGTAGATTTATGTGGCCTGTGTGTAATTTAGATCCAAAAGGAGAAGCAGTGTCGCTTACTGTGAAAATTAACTGTGAGCTATGTCCCCCCTTCTCTTGCTTGTCAGGCATTTCAGTTATCTCTCTGGTACTTTGTATAAATAAAGCTGCAAGGAGATGTTCTAATCCAGGCTGTCCGGAAAAACCAAGGGCTCAGAGGAGCCGTGATTCACTTGTACAATAATTGGGGTTTAACTCAGAACTACCCAAACCTATGATTAAATTTATACACAGAAAAAAATAAGTGTTTTACTACCACAAAAGTACAGTTGTATTTATCCAACCAGTCATACTCAACAGCCACCACCATATCTTCACTTGAAAGGCAAAAACCTCTAAGACAGGTGCAATCTGCACTTCTCAAGTCCCTAGTTTCCAACAGCTGGCTTTCTGGCCAAGGACAGTTTAGCCTTACTCTCAAAAGCACACAATTTCGAGCACTGACCACTCTGCTACTGTCTGAATTGCAAAACAGCTGTGTTAACTTTGACCAACTTAGTTCTACAAACTTTCCCTTCTCCTTTCACCTCCTCTCCAGTTTGTCCTTCACTTTGCTACATGCAATACCTCTCTTATTTCAAAAGACTATATTAAAAAACCCCCACAATTTACAGGCTTCATAGCATAGAATATATCTCTTTTATGCCTCATATAATACCTTACATACAACTGATAGCACTACTTACATATTACCAAGTTAAACAGACTCTACTTTGCTGCTTTACTTATATATTTTTTATCAAGTCAAGGGATTTTTACAGAGGAGATTACTTTCCTGAATACTAAATTCAACCTCCTATCTGGAACATTCTCCGGTCCTTTCTCACATGCTTATTTGCAGGCAGCCTTTGATAATATTTACCTTTTGTTTGTTAAAGATCTTTTTCAAAATATTAACTAGAACATACAGAGTTTCAAAGGCAATTCTTGAACTGACAAGACTAATATCATCTCACCTGCACATCCATCCAGAGCACTGAGATCCCAGGGAACACAGCTCATACCAACAGCTCATACACAGAGCATGCCTAATTATAAAAAGGGCAAGGAGCGGAGAAGAGTAAATACCAAACTTAACCACACCCAGAAACAGGGTGTGGTTAATCAACCTGCACTGATTTCACCTGAGCAGCTGCTTTCCAGGAACCTTCCTAGAGATGATATCTCTAGGTAGCCACCCAGGAAGCATGAAGTACAGATAATTTTAAACTGTTCAGATGGCCACATCTACCTCTAAAATGCAATCTTGAAAGGTTCTGTACAATGTTACATTACCAGAGGACACCTTCTGGTTTTGCCTCTTGAAATTCAAAGCACTAATTAACAATGTTTTGGTTTTCTGTGACTGGAGGACAGGTTAAACTCAACCTAATTCCTCTGCCACAGAGGGTGACAGCATTTATAGGCACCAACACTAGCACTTTCCTGCCCTCAGTTACTTATGCTTCGGGCCTTACTGGCAGTATAAGGAAGTACATACTGCTCACTACTAATTTGTTCCAAATTTAAGCTAAGAGTCAAATCCCCCATGGTAGCCTCACACATCACACAGCACTTGTAAACTTGTGCATCTTTCCAACCAGGAGACAGTATTTGGATTCACTGTGTACTTCTCATCTGTCATTGCTGTGTTACAAAATTTGATCACCCTTCCACGACAAGGTGGGAACTGCTAAGTTAATAACCTGTACTGCTTTGGAATGGCATCTTTAGGACCACAGTAAAGGTCTGGTCAGTTACCATATTTTTCCACCCCGGGGGTGGTCGAGCACTGGAGGAAGATGTTCCCACAAAGCTGAGAATTATTGAACCTAGGGCTGTCTTGAAGTAGCAAGTTGCCAAGCTAAGGCCAGGTCAGGCCCCAGAAAAGGGGCTTTTTGGAAAACATCTTTATTAGAATAGCTGTATGGACACACTGGCAGATACCTCATTAAAAAGGTGCAACCCATTTCACAGTTGTGAAAATATTTTTCAAGAGTGCTACTGCTCACAAAAATTATACTTCGTGTTAAAAAGGCTGATGAACCACTGCTTATTATCTGCACTCAACAAATAACATAAATAATATCTACCATGGATGTGATCTGGATTTACCAGCTCCTCAGCCATGCTGGTAATCTGTCTCCTAAACTGTCTGCTAAGTAAAAAAAGTAACTTCAGTCCAGTACAACATTTCTACATAATATTGCTAATTTTGTGACTGCTGTGCTAGAAGAGAGAGGAAAATCAAGTTCCCCCATACTTCTCTGAGTTTGGAGCACATTTTGGAGTTGTGCTAAGCCATGAAAGCATAAGGACTTAAAGGATCTGAAGGAATTGGCTGTACTTGCAGGGGATCCCCTGGAACTTCCTAGCTTAGCACAGGTGATGAGCAAGCATACAGACATATATACATACATGCATGGATACACCTGCATGAAGGTGTGCCCCTCTTTAAAGAGGGCTTTGCAAAGAGGGCGGGAAGCAGAGGGTTTGCAATTATTCTGTTTTGAAGTGTCTGCCTAAAAACATTTAATTGCTCACCAGCTACAAATAAATGTATTGCAAATGGACATAAATATAGATTAATTTTGAGGCATTTGGCATGATTACTTTCCTTAAGTGATGAAAATTACTATGTAAACCAAAGTCATAAACTGAGTGAAATGATTGACTCTCAAACCACCATCCAAGCATTAAAACCTCCAAATTGATAGTAAAACACTTCTATATTCAAGTATTTCTTCCCTCTACTGAGGCTTAGACCTTGTAATTCTTGGTGGAAATAGTTAGCACTAGAACTTTTTATCAACAGAATTAATAATGGAAAAACCGTCAGAAACAACTGCTAATGATTATGCTATAAATTTAATTAGCAGCAATGAAAAATGTGTCATTTTAATTGACTCAAGTGTCATAAACAAGTGAAATACAGGACAGTCAGACAACCACACGACTATAATAATCCCTGTGATAATAGTAAAATGCTAAGTGAGAGGGTAATGGGCCACTTTTTTTTTTTTTTTTTTTTTTTTTTTTTTTTTATATAAAAAAAAAAAAAAAAAAAANTTTTTTTTTTTTTGGCAAATCATATAAATACCAGGAATGTCATCAGTATTATTACTTATTTTATGATGACCAGTTAAAGTTTGATTAGGTGCTGGGAAGACATATAAAAAACACTTCGTAAAAGCATAGAAAGTATAGCAGTAATCTGAAAGATGCTGAAGCCTCCCCAAAGTCATCCTAAAAGAGAAACTATGGGAACTGCAAGAGCAGAGCCACATATGGTAGAACTTGTTAGCGCTTCTAAAACTGAACTTATGTAATTTAAAATATTCAGAAAATTAGTGCAGAAGAAATACAAGTGAGAGTGAGGAAAGGGTTTCTATCTTTCATAAATGTAGTGAGGATGCATTTTCCCAGCAAGAGGTCAGAAGAACAAAGCACCACTCAAGCAGAAAACAGGAGCTTCCCAATCCCCAACCTGTACAGCTACTGGAGTAGCGGGGGGAAGGCGTCTTTCAGCACTACCCAGAACTCCCACTGGCTGGTTTAGATTTCCCTTGTGTAATACTGACTGAAGCTTCGCATGCAATAATAGCAACCACTCTTCTACATTATTCCTCTTTGTTTTTTAAGTTTGCTTGATGATATTATCGGTCCCAGGTAACTTGCAATACTCTGGGAGTAATATGTCACCACACTAAAGGGCTAAGAATTCAGCAGCATGTTTTCTGCTGCAGTCTCATTTTACATAGTGCTTACAATGGCACAGAATTGCCAGTGTAATTATTTTTTAAATGTGGGGGGTTTGCATAAATTAGACTTTAAAACAGTGTAGTTCATTGCCATACTCCATGGTTGGCATGATTCAGGGAGCAACTTTGGCTTTGTTGCTAGAAGCTGGCACAGGTAGCTCAGTTCTAACCCCAGAGACCCTCCCCAAAGGCAAAGCAGAGTGGCAGAAGCCCCCCAGTCCCTCTGGCGTCACTGCAATGTCTGCAGCACACACAGCACTTCTCTCCCTTCTCTAGGCTCTGCGGATGTTGAAATGCACCTGTACTTCTCTTCCTTCTCTGCTTTCTCCTGCCCCCACCAGCCCCTCCCCAACCCAATGGGCTTCAGAGCAGAAAAATGAAGAGACTAATTCAGGTTGGATTTCTAGGTGTGAATCTGGAAAGACAAGACTGAGGGAAATTAACACAGAACACAACCCAAGCATCCACTGAGGAAGAAGCCAGCCCCTGGCTGGATCCACCCCCCATCACCAGGAGCTCTGCCATCATGCATGCCAAGGCTCACTGACCCGCATCACAGAGAGCAGCCACACCCTTCCCAACCTCTGCCTGTACCTCTCCTTCCTTACAGTTTGTGTGTCTGCTCTGCCTGGGGCTCAGCAGCTGCAGTTTGAGTAGTGATATCCCCTGCCCAGCACTCCACTGGCCAGGGACATGTGCTGCACAAAGGCCAGGGATAGCCTTTATCCAGGGTCCTCACTCAGGCTGCTGCTCCACCCCATCACCAGTGCTTTCTGTTAAGGAATATCAATACATTTTTAATAAATATGGCCCCACACTTGTTTGTGGAGACATTCTGCAAAACCCAGGATTTTGAGTTTGCTACCATATTTGTGGTGTGATCCTGCAGACCAGGGGCTGGGTACGAAGTTATTCCTACTGTCTCTTCTGGAAAAGACAGCCTTGTTGCCTTCTGTCTTGTGAGGCAGGAAATTTTTGCTCAGGCTCCTCTGTTGTACTTATCTGGATTTCTAACTTGTGAATCCTCTACTGTTTAATTAAAAGGAAGCTGTTAATTATAGAACGAAAGTTTAAACCTTGGAATTATTTCTTTACAGTGGTATATTTATCTGCTAATTTAACTAATTTAATGCCTGATATGTGCCTTCCTGCTACTCAGCAACCCAGAAGTTTGTAGTAACAATGCTATCTTGCTGTGCTGAAGAAAGCAACCCATTTTGAGGTTTTATTTTTCTAAATTGTCATGTCATCAATTCCTGATGAAAAGATAGCTGTTTACCTCCTTCATATGAAACAGAGGTGGTTACTTTATGTCTGTCAGAAACAGGCTCATACAGGAAGACTGTTTCTGGGTTTCCTTTCTGAGGGCTGGGTGTGGTGCTAATTCTTATAAAGCTCTCAGTTACGCCAGCTGACACCTTACAAAAATCATCTAGTACACATAATCACCTAGGAGATGAGCTAAGTAAGGTGCTATCAATAGTGAGCAAGGATTTGTCCATTTTAGTTCCAGAATTAGGAAAGTTCTGATCTTTTGATAAAAAGAAGAGATGTCTGACTGAAGAATAACTTTCTCACAACAGTTTCATTTCTTATACTGTTCACTTGCTAAAATATTATTGCACCTTCTGACATAATAATATGTTTCACTGCATTTGGTTCACCAAACACAAGCACTTCATTGGTGGGAAAAGTAAGCTATTAGACCCGTGTTTATATCTCTTTTTAATGGTGGGCACTGAGGCACTTCAGGCAAAAATCCTGAGACAAAAAAAAAAAAATCCTGGGACAAAGAAACCTCCAGACAAAAATGACTGAAGGATAACTAGGTATATCGAACAGAGAGAAAATATTGCCATGTAAACATTTTATGTTTGGATATCTTCTGCTGCTTTCCTGTTAGTGAAACAATTTGCATGATCTTTGTAAAGATGCAATAGTGAAGATGTTAAGTTTATCAGTATCCAAATATGTCAAACTTCAGACCTCAGCACTTGGATACTGTACATATTTCTAGAAGCATTGAGAAGAGCAATATTAATGACTTTACCTTCCTTCAGCCAGCAGAAAATCTGTTCATGCCGAAAAAACTTGCCTTTCAAATCCCCTGATTCAGCTGAAGCCCCTTCCTGACCCACTCTGCATCAAGCAAGTGACATTTAGAGCAGAGACAGCTCGGCACCTGTGCAATGGCAGCCCTGCACACCGTGCTCCCAGGTGGTCAGTAAATGGCCCACCAGGCACAGCAGCTATTTGCATTTAGCTGGCGTGATTTATCTAGGTATATGTACATAGATAAATCCTGACTGTGCACAGGCTGAAATACTGGGAATAGTTCAAGTTCTTGTAGGAGTGTGGATGGTAACACCACCAACCACCTGTGGCAGGGTCCTGACTGGAGTCACTCACTTCCCCCGGCCATGGGGACGTGCTCAGCACAAGAGCAGGTTGTACACAGGTGGCACTGCCTGCTACAAGAGCTTTACTTTAGTCAGTGGACTCCTGAAATTCTTGGACTCTCCATTTTTTAAGACTCTTCTGAGCATGAAGAAACAGCATAAAGGACAATGCTTGGGGTTTGAAGTGTTAAGTCACTATTGTCCTCTGAAAATGACTGTGGATGTGCCAAGTTGCTGAACACAAGCTGGCCACCACGGCCTTCAGGCTTGTTACTTCTGTTATGGCAGCCTCTCATCAGAAGGTAGGAGAAATACTCTCAAATAAAGTGCTTCCTCCCGTAACGCTGGTGTAGTTCTGTTGCTTAGACAGTAAGAAATGGGGAAGGAGCTGCAAGTCAGGCACTGGCCAGCTACCACTGAAAGCCTAAGCAGTATGCATCTGGCACTGTCACCTCTGTGTTCTGTGGTAGCAGTGCTACGAGGTGCTGTTGGTGTTGAGCTGCAGTTCACAGATTAAGAAGAGTCCAGGAGACCACTCCCTACAGCACCTGAGGTGTGTGCAAGCAGCCAGGAAGAGCCATGGGGCTGCAGTGCCCTCCAGCAGTCTCAGAGCCTGAGCTGCTCTGGCATTAGCCAGACTCCTGTGGGACCAAGACTGAGAAAGAGAATTCAGGTTTAAAGAGCCCTGCCCCAGCTTACAGAGTCAGAAATGTCTCCAGAGGAACAGAAGCTGACTTGCAGTAACTTGGATTATCTCCCTTCCCAAACTGAGATCTGACACCACCAAAACAGGCAGTTAGACCCTAGTTTCAATGTGCATACACTGGGTGGGTATTCTCAAATGATTCAACCCAATCAAATAAACTTTACAATTTATTGTGGAACAGCAGGAATGCCCTCACTCTGCAGCTGGTACAATTTGTTTTCAGCAAACTGATCTTAGTTTTAAATTAAACCAAAGTTTGCAAATATTTCTTGCGGTAAGTATTTGCTGCCCTCATTGCACTTTCCCTTCATTTCCCTGCAGGCTGGGTATCTTCTTCAAGTAAGAATTTCTTCAAGTAAGCAAGAGCATTTTGGGTTGATATGCAATTTGAGGACATCTAAACAGAATTTTTCAAAAATCTCTCATGTCCAAGCCTCCTGCTGGCACAGGGCTGTCCCCCCACCTGTATCAATCCCCGTCTTCCAGTCCATCTGCAATGGAAACTAGAAAAAGCCACAAACACTCCCATGCCATCTTGAAAATATGTACACTGATCACACAGTTCCAACACAGTAATTAACACAATGTTTCTTAGCAAAAAGCAAATCTTCTGGCCAACAAGTCATATATCGATAGTTTCTAGGGCTGGCAGCTCACAAAAAACCACACCTCACTATACCCATTTCCCCTTCAAAGCTGGGGAAGAATACACATTAATCATAAGAATGTACAAGAAAATGTTCAGAAAATAATGTACTAAACTGCTGTGATTTTCTTGTGTTACAGCTGTTTTGTGGTCAGGTGTGGCTTCTGGGTTTGGAAGACTCAAGTAGAAAGGGAAATTTATGTTACACAGTATCCATTGACAGGAACCTAAATCACAGAACATGCTCAGTGTAATTTCCCTTTCATAAATATTACCTGTTACTTATTACAATAATTCAAACTATAAACCAAAATATCAGTCTCTAAAGGTTATTTCTTGGCTGTAGTTACAATCTCAATCAGCAGACCAGAACTCTGCCTGGAAGACAACTAGAGGCAAGGGAAACAACAAAGCCACATTACTTCTGTGAATTGACAAAATGTGGGGCGCAACAGATTTTGCTTCTCTTCATGCTTCTTAGTTAGGACTCTTGGTTTTCTATAGCTCTAGAATCAGTGATTATGTAGGAATTACAATTCAGATGACATTTTTGTAAGCTCATCCTTATAACACAAGTTTAGCAAAAATGTATTAAAACATTTTTCTTTAAATGCAGCATCTGCTTTCCAAAAACCTTTGCAGATAACAAGCTAGATGACTTTTTCTCACGTTCAGTTTCCCACTTGATATATTAAAATATAAAACCTGAGCTGCAGTGTAAAGATAAAGAAGCAACTTCATAAAGCATGGGAGGAATTTAAATAAACTCATTACGCAAATCATTGTATTAGGTTTACGGAGGCCAATCTTTTGTTTAAAGGAAAGGAGATTTATATTTAGCAAATGGCAAAGACACGGAAGCAGAAAATATTTGCTGTTACAGACAGCTTACGCAGCTATTAGACAAGTTGTAATTGTGCAAAAAGCTGTGATGAAAGGCCTCAGCCTTCATCTCCAGAGGCACAGCAATCCCACACTGAAGCTAAAAGCTTCTGCAGCCCAAAGCAGCACACATTTCCTCATCCTCTCTTCTGACCCTCTCTGGCTGGGAGGCACTCACAAAAGCTGATCCTTGCTATTTCTCCAGGGAAGCTGGTAGATCTCCCCAGCACGCGAAGAGACTCTGAGACCACTTCTGGAAGCATTTGTCTGCTTTACACCCTCGAATTTATCTGTACAGATACACACCCCTGCCCCCATGCAGCCAGCCGTACACATGTGGACACTGCGGCAGTTCCTGCTCCGACTGCAGGAGCAGCTTTGTGCTCCTGGCACACACAGGCTGAATTTATGAGCTAACTGCTGAAACAGGCACAGGAGGCTTCCGTGGATTGGGGATATACGACAATGGCATTTTTATTCATGCTCATCTAAAAGCCATCATTAACGTGGGACTTTGAGCATTGTAGGTGTCAGACTTTCCCACCCCCAGTGGACCTTTTCCTCATTCTTTCTCACATCATGAGAGCAAGAGAAAAAAATCACTCCCCCACCAAGCCCACCAAATTTGACACAGCTCAGAGCTGTCTTCAAGCTTGTAATTTCCTGCACTCTCCTGCAACCAAACAATTCTTATTTATAACAGATGTTAATTATTGTTTCCTTATCATCAGGGTTGCATGCAATCTGATTTGTGCATCTTTAAAACTTATGGTGGTATCTCTTTCTTTGTTAGTGGCTAATTTAAAATGTTTCATTAAGCCTGAAACAAAAGAACTGAGGCAGGAGGTTAAAGCATCACTGCAGGATTCCTCTGCTCTTTGACTACTATTGGTATTTGAAAAGGACTGAAAATCCTTTGGGTGCTGCAGATGTAATCAGACAGCCCAGTCTCTTCCCCACACTGAATTTACGACTTCAGTTTGTAGCCTTTACAGTTTGACATCCCTTCAATCCCTTTGCATAACAGAACTGTCATGTACGGTTCACACTCTTCAAAAGCAAGTCATGTATTCCCACTTAATATAACAAAATTATGCTATGTTACCTTCTGGCTGAGCAGGGCCACACACTGCCTCAGCCAAAACCAACACTGAGGCAAGACAGGATTTATTTGAAAGGAACAGCAATGCTTTGGCATCTCACAGCCTTCAAAAATCTACACTGTTTCATAGACACCATCTTCCAAGTGTCCTTGAGCCATGGCTCTAGTGTTATTTATCCCAGATGCTTCAGCTTCATGTTCTACTAATAAAAGCTCTTCTATAGCTTTAGTTATGTGTTTCTAGAAACCTCCATATTCTGTGCAAGTGCATTTGTATGAGCACAGGTGCACAGAAAGGTGGCAGGAGATCCTCCCCGTTGCTGAGTTTCTTGCTGTATATTAAGCAACCTTTTCTTTTGGGGAAGGGGTGGGCAAGGAGGCATGCAAAAGAGAAAACAGACCTCTCTTTCCTCATTATTATTTTGCTGTCCAGTTGCCCTCTTTCACAAAATGCAATAGAACAATAACAAAAGAATAAAATATTTATGCAGTTGGAAAGCTTTAATTAGTGTTTCTTTAAGGGAAGCAAAATGTGAAAACTCTTGTGTGCTGGTTTGCCAACAACATTGAACTTGATCTCCAATACAGGTATTTTACACCAAGGTTTATAAATAGTAGCAATGGAAATGCTGTTGATTTCTACTAGTGGGCCAGTGGAACCAGTCCTGCTGAGGGCCTAGCCTCAAAGGTGCCCTTGATCTATCACCAACCTTAACTCCAGAGCTAGGAGAGGGACAGATGAATGCTGAAGCCAGCAACAGACACTGCGGGAAAATCAAAGTGCTTTATTAGTTTCCTGCCCTTGTTAATTTTAAGTCAACAGAGGAAGGGAATTTATGCTCCCACTGCAGGCCAAGAGACACAGTTCTAACAACGTCAAGTGTTTCTCTAATTAATATGATTAAAATGTATTTTCTAGCTAAAAAGAAATTGAATATTCAGAGTTTAATAACTGGAAGGAGAATGCATTTTCTGTCTAAAAAGAAACTGAATATTCAGACTTTGATAACTAGAAGAATGCATGCTCTAAAAGCCTTCCAGGAAGGTCTTGGCAACTTACTGAACCTAGTTTCCTTAAGAAGTACTTCCTTGCTCTTACTAGAATTGCTACACCATGATATGGAATCCATGAAGGGGACTTCTCCCTCCCACACCTGTGTCCCATGCCTCTCTCTCAGACGGGCGTCAGATTTCTGTGGAGGCATCAATCTCTGTACAATGTTGCTTGCAAGTGATCAAAAAATCAACTCCAGTGGTCCTTATACAGTACAAAATCTACTTAAATATTAAACATTGTCAAGGCTTTCCCATTTTCACGACAACATATAAAAGTAATTTTTCTGTGAATTACCTGTGTCTGAAGTCACAGTTAAACATACACACACACAAAAATTCATACAAGCACAACACTGAGGATTGTTTTTTCCCCTGAAGGCAGAAAAAAAGCAAGGAGGTACTGGCAGGTACTGTTACGACTGCCAGTTGCCATGTTGCAGCGTTAATTTAAGTAGTCACTGCTCCACCCTTTTCTTGGTCTTCAGAAAAAGGAACACAATGACTAATAGTTGCTTTTTAAATACTCCTGGGGCAATTCAGGCACAACCATGGCACATGCTGTATGTAGTAATGCAGCTCTCAGCACCCCTGCAGTACCTGCCATTTGCTATTGCAGTGGGACACAGAGAAGTGAAGTACTTTACCCATCTTCACAGAGGGAATCAGTGTCATAGGTAAGAATAAAGAACCAGAAATACTGGCCTATACCTGAAATCACCGAGAATTTATGTATTCCCTGCATCTCCACTGTGCTTTCATACTCAAAAGTCCTTTTATTTCACCACTAACAGCTACCTGCTAACAGTGACACCACTTACATAGCAAATGATTAAAAAATATTCTGACTCATTTTCCTTCATGAGACAATCAGTCTTATTCAAAGCAGTAGGCCCAAGCTAAATAAACACACACTTACTGACTGCAACCAAATAATGGCAAACATCATGAACAGATACATTTTCTTCCAGATTCTTCTTACAAATACGGAAGCAGTTGTCACTTTTCCTGATGAGGCCTGACTGCCTCCGTCACTGTGTTGTGCTGTATGACGCACAGGGAGATGCTGTTCTCATTGCCCTCATTAGGATGCTCACAGGTAAGCCTCGTTGGCAACTCTGTCGGCCCTTATAGCAACTGCAGGGAATAAATGTTCTGAGTGGTTTTTCAGCTTCCTGAGAATGTTTCTTAATCTACATGACCTACCACACAGTGGAAACTGCATTTATGCAGAAGGAAAATTTAACTCCACCTCAGTAAGCAATTCCATGACAGCAAAGAGGCATGCCCTCAGAGAGCAACGAATTCATTAAGTGATTTCAGATTTTAAAACAAAATTACAATTCATCATGCTTTCTTGGAGGTCGTATCCTTCGGCAGAGAAGAGAGAAGGAACTGGTATGTCACACAACACCATATATTCTTTGGATAAAATGAGGAACCTGATTTACTGAGCAACTTACATTCCCTGTTTGGATTAATGCTACTTATATCCAACCTTTTACTAGCTCCAGGTACAGAGAGCAGGGCAGAAGGAATAGCTGGCACTCGCTTCCAGGGCATGGAATGGGAGGTGTGCTGAGGAATGGGTATTGGGCCATGCCATTCTGTCTGTCTTAGAGGATTCTTTATCTTTGGAAAAGAGCAAAGAGAAGTGTTTTCACTCTGTTAAAGCTTCTCAGTACAACTAACATGAAAGAGTGTGACAACAACTACACTAAACAATGTGGAAATAACAAAAGAAGCTTTCCTCGAAGCCCAGTTTGTGTGCTTAGCCAAACCTCAGCACCAGGGATGTGGCTCATTCCCCTGGGAAGTCTATGTCCATGGCCAAAGAGCTTCCTACAGCAGCCCTCAGGAGAAAGACTTGGGGGTATTGGTTGATATGAAGCAATGTCACAGCCTGGAAAGCCAACTGCAAACTGGGCTGCACCAAAAGCAGTGTGGCCAGCGGGGTGAGGGAGGTGAGACACTTCCTGCAGTGCTGTGTCCAGCTCTGTGGCCCGGCACAAGGACATAGACCTCTTGGAGCGAGTCCAAAGGACGGCCCATGAAGATGATCAGAGGACTGCAGCACCTCTCCTATGAAGACAGGCTGAGAGAGCTGGACAAGAGAAGGCTCTGGGAAGACCTTATAACAGCCTTCCAGTACCTAAAGGGGGCCTGCAGGAAAGAGGGGGAGGGACTCTTTGTCAGGGAGTATAGCAACAGGGTGAGGCGTAGAGATTTCAAACTGAAATAGCGTAGGTTTAGATTAGATGTTGGGGAGAAATTCTTCACTGTGAGGCACTGGAACCAGGTTGCCAGAGAAGCTGTGGATGCCCCATCCCTAGAAGTGTTCAAGGCCAGTTTGGATGGGGCTTTGAGTAATCTGGTCTAGTGGAAGGTGTCCCTGCCCATGGCAGGAACAAGATGATCTTTAAGGTACCTTCCAATCCAAACCAATCTGTGATTCTATGGATTCTCTGATTCTTATCAATTACACTTTTGGAATTGTTCACTTTCTACCAGCCTTTTATACAAATTTAAATACCAATATAGTTGTTAGATAATGATGAGAGAGTATTCACCTTTCTATGGCATTTGAAATACACAAGACTGTGTGCTGCTGCTGGGAACTACATCTTAAACTCTTGAGAGAAAACAATGAAGTCCTGAGACCAGTTCATCTGGGTTCAATGGACTGAATTCAAACCATCAGCTATTCTGAGCAGGGCTCTTTTATAACCTGTGATAATAATAGTTTGTCCAGCAAACTAGACTAGCTATATGAGACACAGACATTTAGGTTTCACCATGATGGTAATTCTGAGAGCCAGGAGAGATGATATAATAAGTATTTGTGTGGTTGCAGATTACATGTCCCCAGGGCCTGGCACTGGTAGAGCACATGAACTGAGAGAATGTGTATCACTGTATTTTGACCTCTGGTGCCATGAGCAGTTGGACTGAAGTAATTCACAGAATTACAGACAATTCATGCCCACATGCTAAAAATTATTTCTTCCAGTAGGAAGCACTTGTTTTAACATAAGGCAGATGGGCTTGTTCTGTAATTTGCCACACAGAAGAGGAAATCCCTAATTCATCAATTTCCAGTTTTGCACTATCCTCACACCACAGGGTCCTCATTAAGATGAAGATGCTGAATCTCTGCTACAGGTGGAGAAAGCTGCATGAGCTATTCTGCTTTTCAGTGAATCAAGGCTATTGAATTGCCTAATTAAAGCAGCATTAACAGTACAGTAGCAGAGCACTTTACTGCTGCAGAAACCAAAATGCTTCATGGAGATGTAGGTTAAAAAATTCCTGCCTCCATATGAGCCTGGGAATAAATTAACATATTTCTGATCAAATACTCTTGTGAGTTTTGGCTGACTTTCAGCCTAAAATTCAAAAAACTGTAGCTCACAGCTACAACTTCTGTGAGGTGACCTTAATTTTGCTTTTTATGACCTCTGAGTAAAAGGGGTCTTTGTTTCTTCATTTAGTCAAGTAAAGGGAATGCAGTGCATTAATGAAATATGAATTACCGAGCAATCTCCTACTGGTCAAGTGCAGGAATAAGCTCAGGCATCTCTGATACCCCAACTATATCGCATATGAGTGACATTTAGGGTTAGTCACAAACTAGCAGCATAAAGATGACCCACTGGCTCCTGAGAAGGAGGATAGGAGTGGCAAGAACAACCCTAACTGTGTGGATTAGAATCTCTGAACCACTGAACAACCCAAGTTGAAAGGGATCTGGAAATAGCATCCATTCCATTCTGGAGGTTTTAAAGAACTGTTTAGACAAGCTTCTGTTGAAATTTCCTGAGCTGATTTCATTTTGGAATTTGGTATATCTTGGAGACCTTCCCCATCCTCAATTTCCTACATTCCACGAAAAGGAAGCAAAGGGAAGCAATGGAGTGGTAACAAGAAAGTATTAACAGAGAGATGTTCCTGCAGAGACTAACTGGAGGAGAACAGCATCAATGGCCACATTTCCTTGCACTGCTGCTTGAGTCAAGGACTAGCTTTTGCTCTGTTTGTGCTGTGCTTAGCACAACAGGCTCCTAGTCCACTACTGCTCTCCTCAGCAGACACTCAAGCTCAAATTTCAAGCAGATGACACATGATCCTGATTTTCCCTTTTTCTACTCCCACGGTCCTCACCTCTATCTCCTAGCCCATAATGGAGCTGTACTGCTTCCTTACCACATTCTTTGCTTACGTATTTTACACACATCTCCCTATCCTTCAAATCCTTGCCCCTTTGAATCAAGTCTCCAACTCATGGCTTTTTGTGAAGTTTTCAGTACAGTAAAGCCACAAGTGTTGATTAGGATCTTTAAAGGCTAACATAACTTTTATTCCTCTTATTACTACTAATAAGAACTAAATGTAATGGATTCTTTTCTCAGTTGTGCCACTTACATTCACACTACTTCTGCCAATTACAAAAAAAGGAAAATAGTTCTGCCTTATCATTACAAAACACTTCTACCAAAATCTCAAAAGGGAAGAACAGCTGATTTACAGCTCAGTGGTAATTATTTCCACAAAAGGATAAAGGAGGATGAAGAGAGAAGAAAACTGTCCTCCCTTGGTTTACATGCCTTTGTCATTACAAGAAGCTTTCCAACATTGGTTTTAAGCATGTACTTGCAGTCATACCTGCACTAAGAGCTACTTTGACAGAGGTTCTTCAGAGTCCCCCACTCTTTACACATACTGATGGAAAGGATGGAATTATGGCTGGTTTGAGTGATAATGGCAAGTTCAACTGAACACTAATTTCATAATGAACTTTTAAATATGACCATTACAGTATACTGGAACACCACCTTAAAAAAATAAAGCACACCATGTATAACATCCATATTTTGAACCAATTCCTCCCAAGCATATTTTAAACATGGAATTCTAATCTGGTAGATTGGCAGATTCTGCAGTTACAGCTGGAAATGAGCGGGTAGTGCTCACCACAGAGAAGCCACACAGTAGCTAAGGAGCACAGTTCTCAGAGGGTATCAGCCACGGTGCTCTAATGGCGAGATGCCCTGGGTTCTGCTGCGACCTCCGAAGGGGAGCAGCAAGATTCCAGATGTGATGCATTCAGGATGAGGCTACATAAAACAGAGGCAAACAAGACTGCAAGGAACAAAACACATGGGCTTGAGGGGACTTGGTAAGAAGGCTTAGAGGATTTGTCTAATTTTTAGCCTCTACAGTTTTGAACCATTGCGTGACTACACAGACGCTTTGCTTTTCATGTCCTACAGCACTTTGTACAGTACAAAAAGTCATAGCATGTCCAATCAGAGTGGCTCAGGGCATACATTAATAAATGCTCCCACAGCAGACCAGCACTTCTTTTCACATCAACCTATCACCATAAAAGTGACCTGGCAAAGATGGGGCATGCTCTGACATACTGCTGAGTAGCTTTTATTCTAGCCAAATGGAGAATGTGAGAACAAAAGCAATACAATTTTTAAAAAGAGAATGAGAGAGCTCAGAATACACAGATAAACAGTCACTCTGTTGGCAGATGATAGTAATGAACAGTGAAGCACTAGAGTTTATATTTCCCTTTCAATTAGCAAAGGGAACAAACACCATCCAACACTCTCCAATCCCAGCCCTGTTTCCTGTGGCCTGAGCTGGAAGTTGACTCACTGAAGAACCAGAACTTGTACACAAGTAAGGTATCAGAATGCTTGGTCAGGGGATGACTTCACAGTACTCAAAGCAAAACATATGATGAAACATATGGTACCTGAAATAAGTGAAAGCTCCTAAACCTGCATTCAAGCAATGCATTAAAATGGGATTACTGTATCTTTTGCAACTATGGCACAAAATATTATGGAGGTAATTTTATTATATATAAATAATAATTTTATTGACAATAATGAACACACATACAATAATTTTTTAAAAAAGCCAAAAAACCCACACACCAAAACCCAATGGCGTCAGTTCCTTTTACAGATCCCAGGCTGAATACGAGAATCTGACAGGTAAAAACATTATTTTATGGGCACACTTATAGGAAAATATTGAAGGAGGGGAAAAATTGATAAAATCATGCTGTGTCATTTTTATTGTTTATTTTAACATATGGAAGGAGCAGATCTGAAGGCACTTATGCAAGATGTTGACTAAGACAGGCTCTAAGATCTACCCTAGTCCCAGACCGAGAACTATTGCAATCTAGGGCTTGTTCCCCTATTCTTTCATTTTCCTTTGCTGTTACTGAGTTGTGCTGGCTCTTAGATAAAATGGGTTCCAAGCCAATATTTCCGTCTCCTCGTTAACAAAATTATTCATGCAACCTTGTCATCTTTGACTGCTCATTGTTCTTCTGCAACGTTTACTGCTGCCAGCTGGGTTGCTCCCTGCATCTTAGCAGCAGTGACCACCTGAGGTAGTGGGTATTTTTCTGACTCAGGCTGTATGGGACAAGCTATCACAGTGTTTCCCTGGGGCACAGTGAAGGAATATGCCTGGCATGATGGAGAGCAGTGAACAAATGATGAGAGGCTGCAAGAAACACCTCTTGGCTTATCCATGGCAGCCTTCCCCACAAGCCCCCATAAAAGGGATGCAGAGACACAGGAACTGCAAACAGTAAGAGCGGTAATAGGGGATCACACTGCTGGATGACAACATCTCACCAGTATTTCTGCATTAGAACATGGCAAGTAAATGCATATAAATGTACCCAATCATACAGATGAGTATGTAAAGAAATCAGGAGAAATCCATTATCTTACTTTTGAAGCCTCACTAAACCTTGTCTGCCCCCCATCATGTGTTTTGTCTAAACACTGAAATAAGGATGGGATTTATGTGTTACGAACAAAACTTTGATCTCAGCCACCCCATCTTCCAATTGCTTGCAAAACAGCACGTACCTGCATGGACCACTAACAACTGCTCAGCTCCAAGCCCACGTCACTGCGAGGGAGCTCATTTCTCCCCCTTCATTCAGGAGAAGAACCCCCAGATAAACGTGAAACTGCACCACCTCCATTTTTATTTCCAACTCAGAATTACAAACTAGTATATGGAGCAACATCTGACATGTCTTGTTGTTAATGATTCAGATTGCAGAGCACCAAATATGAGGTGAAATACCGCCACTCAATTCCTTTTAAAGGGATGATCAGCTCTTCCAGCAACTGTTGGTACCATTAAGATGAGTTTTCTGCTTCCTAACTGCTAGGTAGCTGGATATGATAAACAAACACTATGACACACTTCACTGAGTAACACTAGCAAATATGTGAATCTCCAGCTGCATTTAAACCTGAAGGCAAACTGAAACATTGCTATTACCAGGAAAATAATAAGCCCTGATGCAATGATAATATCCTAGAATTGGCAAAAGGAAACAGGAGCAGAAGGATTTTTCTATTTACTTGGAAAGTGGACATTGTACTTTTTGACACTGGATGTAAACCATGTGAAAAAATAATAATTGGATAAGTAGTGATTTTAAGCAAGACTGCTGCATTAAAGGACACATGCTGAGCAAGTGATGGATTTTATTGCTAAAAAGATTGGAAGCTCTTAGTGGATTGTTAAAATGCTATTACGAAAACTGTTTAGAGGTCCACACTCCAGAGATGTAAAGTCATTACTTTTACATACCACTGCGTCTCAAGGGTGCGCATAGATGGGCATGGAGTACTTTAATATCACGGTGGCTCGCTGTGGTGAACTTAGAGTGTAGGTCCACTTAAAAGCAATAAAAGCCTATTCAGTACCCTGTGTGAAACAAGTCTTTACAGACACACCTACAAGGATGTGACTTGAAATAAGCAAGTTTGATTTCAGTCTTGGAATGGGACTGCACAGCATAAAATGGTGCAAACCTGATATCCTGCCCTGCATGGCACCAGGAAGTTTTCTGATGTTAACAACCCACTATCTTTTCCATCTCCCATCTCTACAGCAAAATGCTGACAGGCCTTGCTGATGGGGCCTTCCTGGTGATCCTTAAGAACAGAAAAGAATACATAGATGTATAAAATTCAAAGACAAGAGGCCACTAGGAAAAAAAAAAAAGGGTGCATTTACAACCTGCATGATTGAGAAAAATTCTCACTCAGTTTCAGGCATCTGGTTTCAGCTGCTAGCCCGTGTTCCCAAAGGGCCTGGTCACAAATGCCAGATGCAAGGCATCAAACTTCTTGTGGATGCAAGCTATTTTTAGTAGCACATTAAAGTTCAGGAACAGTGATATGATTCTGAATCTATCTCCATGTTTGGTACTCTGACTGTCAGCTTCTGCAGGGTGGTGAAATATGGAGTGGTCTAAACATGCTGACATCTCTGCCACCCCTTGAAGTGGTCACAGATAAGTAAAACAGGAAGGACAACTTTGGGAAAGCTGGTATCCATCTGGTGGAATTGTCAGCAAAACTGTGAATTTATTTCCCCATTAAAGTCCTCAGTCTTGCATGACTCAAAATTGTTTTTTTTTCCCCTAACACCAAGTTTTATTCCAGTTTCATTTTTTTTGACAGCCTCACCATTAGAAGTCTCCCATTCCCAAAGGAGATTCCCTGACTGGCTGCACTTCTAGTGAATCAGGATAGAATATTCTCTTTCTTCAGATCTTACCAAACGTGTTACAATTATCACAGAGGTATGTCATCTGAATAGTTATGCAGATAAATCTCTCCTTGAGGGAGTTATTTTCAGACTCGATTGTTCTTGAGGAAGCAATGCTCATGTGGTAGAAAGGTCTACTGATGGGCCTGTGTGTGTATTCCAGACCTCTTCAATCAGTTGGCCTATTTCAATCCAGTTAAACAGACTGGTAAGAGCCCAAAAATGCCAAGCTTATAGATGTGTTTGGAAAATACAAGTGACCAGGTGCAAGGGAAACTCCATTAGTTGCACACTGAGGGAAAGGCAGGGAGGGGAATGTAAAATTTAGCATCATCAGATAATTACCATCAACAGAGGCTCTGGGAGTTTTGCCTCACATAACTATTTCTTAGTTGTCCTCTTTAAGAAGGATCAAAATTTCAAGAACTATAGCAAAATTGAACCATGACCATACACTGCAGGTATTCAACCCAATGATAAGTGATGCTCCTTCTCCTTTTTCCCTAACATAGCAAGGTGGTGATTTCCTACTACTCACATAGTATTCACCTTATTCTGAGTCTTAGCAGCTCCACCTCACCAAAGACACAGTAATTATATAAATCTACTCAAGAATAAAATTAGATTGGACCTGTGCAACCTCTGAAAGCCAACACCTTGAAAAAAAATCAGGAAAATATTCTACCAAAAGAAACATGTAATGTCAATGATAATAACAAGCAATCTTTGCTGCTTATTTTTCTTCTGTCCTAAATGTGGAAGTTTAAAAAAAAAACCAGTGCCATCTGCCAAAGCTAGTCCTAACCCCCCAAGACAACCTTGTGGTCGACAGCTTGCCAGTGAAGAGGGAACAATTTGCAATTTGCAATCAGTATCAGGAGGCTCTCCACTGGGCAAAATGCATTACCCAGGCACAGACCCACAGTGGCAGCTGTCTGCAGGCACAAATTACAGGAAGCAGGGACTCCTCTGCCTGCCTGGCACCTCACGTAGCACTTTCTGACAGCAGACTTACTCCTGCCAAGCTCTTCAGAAACAGGGTACCAGAAGTCTGGAGAGCAAGGTTACAAAAGGGATGGATCTTCAGCACAAGGAAGGACATCAACCTGTCGGAATGAGCCCAGGGCCATGAAGATGATCAGAGGAAGGACTGGAGCACCTCTTCTATGAAGAAAGGCTGACAGAGCTAGGGCTGTTCAGCCTGGAAAAGAGAAGGCTACAGGGACACTTTATTGTTACCTTTCAGTAGTTAAAATGGGCTTGTAAAAAAGAAGAGAACAAACTTTTTAGCAAAGCCTGTAGCAGTAGGACAAAGGCTAATGGTTTTAAACTAAAAGAGGGTACACTTAGACTAGATATAAGGAAGAAGTTTTTTACAATAAGGGTAGTGAGACACTATTCCAAGTTGCCCAGAGAGGTGGTGGATGTCCCATCCCAGAAAACATAAAAGGTCAGGTTGGATGGGGCTCTGAGCAACCTTCTAGTTGAGGATGTCCCTGCTTATTGCAGGGTGATTGGACTAGACGAACTTTAAAGTCCCTTCCAGCTGAAACTATTCTATCATTCTGCATGATACTTTTGAGTTAAAGAGGTAAACAATTGTAAAATTCATATCACTGAAGATCAAGGATGCCATAGAAGTACAAAATATTCACTCTTAGTCACTTGTTTCCACATGTTTTTCTGAAATGAAGATACTGCAGCACTTCTCAACAAAATAAGAATAGTATCAATCTCTGCTCCTCTATGCTTTCAGGACTGTCTTGCTTTTTCCTTTCATGAAAAACAGTGCCACAAGACTGAGTTTAGGTTTAACTTGTGGCCTCCAGCCCACTCAAACACCCAAGATTGCTGCAGAAAGCAACTGACACTGAGATGCCCACCTGCTTCCCCCAAGACCATACACAGACTGACACTAGGAAGCACTGTGGTTGCTGAATCTGGCCGTCCTCATCTCCACAATTGTTTCAAGGGTGCGGCAACAGAGCCACAGAAGAAAACAAACTAAGAACACCTAAGCAGCTGCCCAATGAGCTCGAAAAAGAAATCTGTAATGCAGGGGCAGACTTTATAACTTTATACAGTGAAGATCCTAACTGCAAACCTTGAACTTTTACTGGGATCTATATACAATCCTCCCATGAGGAAGAGAAGGAGGGCTGAAAAAACACAGGACTGAAAGATGGGATGTCCTTTGGGGATGTTTGGTAGTTGAAAGGTTGGTAAGTCATGCTCAGGACATCTTTGTTGGAAGTGAATACAGACAAACTGGCCAAATCACGTGTACCAGCCAATGAATCAAGAGAAATAGAAAGTAGACACAAAATTCCCATCTAGTTTAAGTCTATTGTTATTAACTAATTACCATTTTGTGGCTTTAATTTAAGCAAAACATTTTGCATATTTCAATAAGTTGTGAAGAGACCTAATTTTAACTCCACATTATACAATATTGCTATGCTTTTCTGCTTGTTTTGCCTCCACAAATACATGGCTCATTTCATAGTCCATGGACATACAAATGGAAATTGCCTTCTATTACAACAGCTAGTAGACTTTAGTGAAGGAAATAATAGACTATGTTTTCAGATTAATTAATACATCTACAGATCTGGTCCTTCCTGCTGCCACCACACTACTGCCCGGACTCCCTGGTACTGCTCACTGTTCTAGAGATGTTTAACAGCTTCAGCAATACCTGTTGTATTATACCCAAGCTGAGGCACAGAAAAATATGAGAGTCATAGGTGGGAGAGAGGAGGAAGGTGTCTCCCACTTCCTTCTTCAGTTAACTTTCATTCTCCTGGAGTTAGAAATGCCCATGCTTCCAGTGAAGCTCCTCAAATTATCACTGCTCCTCAAGCGCTATAAACAAGCTGGAGCATTGCATATGGGCCAGGGAAGGTCCCTAGGGATGTACAGGGAGCCCTGGATCTTCCCGAGTGGTGGGGAGGGATATGAAATGTTCCCATCTCATGTCCAACACTGGGAAAGGTGCAAATACACCCTGTGCACCAGAATTCCGGCCAGGCACCATTTGCTGCTCAAACACAGCTCTGATCCCAAGGCAAGGCACATAATCATATACTGAGTCACACTGGCACTTTTTATGGCTCATTGAAGTCTTCTGACTGCATTCATCACCATAATCTTTGGAGGAAGGAGCTGATGTACCCCAGTTGGAGTTTTACACAGAAGCAGCTCAGAAGCAACAAGGAATGGAGATTTCACTTGCATGCTTGGTTAAAAGCTTGCTCTAGGAAATGAAAAGCAGACCTGCCTCTGCTACTGTACAGCCACTGAGACTTCCATAAAAAAAAATTCTGACAGTGTAAACTTCTTCTCTTGCTTTATGGATCTTCAAATGAGCACATATATGTATGCACTTACATGTGTACTCATATATAAGTATAAATATATAGAGACATAGAAATGTTTTTATCTCAGTGAGGTTGGAATATTGTTCTAAAATATTTATAATGGAAAGATCTCTGGGTGTTAATCACCTAATTCTGTTGACAGGCAAGTGCGTTTCCTCAGTTATTTGTGCAGTTTCACTTCTGTCATGTCCTACACCTTATCCTGTTAGAAGAGAAAGCCAAAAGTAGAGACCTGCAATGGTCCCAGGACTCTGTTCCTCAGACTGCAAACCTGTTAGCACTTCTGAGAAACACTTTGCTGTTACACGCTTAAATGAAATGTGTTTGAAATGAGAGCCCCTTAAGGATTCACATGGCTTCCCAAAAGGGCCTTTATTGGGAAATAGAAATATGTGCTGATCTGCCCGCAGAAAGGAGGATAAATGCTTTGTGAAACATTACAGAAAGAAGTAAGCTTCACTTCCATGTCAGGCCAAAATGGATGGCAACAACTTCATTAGCATCTAATTCATGCAAAGCATCCAGCAGCTTATGCAGGGCACGGTACGTAGTGCTGGCCTCATTTTGAGATCCGTGTTATGAAAAATTATCTTCTTATGTTTCCTCACTATGGTACAAACTGTTAGCAGACTTGCAGTGAACTTTTGCTGCTATATCAGAGCATGCCACGGTGGCTCTCTTCTTATCTCTCAAAGGACATTTAGGTTTGTTCCTGAACAAAACCACTAATGGTAAAGAACACAATCACACAGTACCAATCACACAGTATGGTGTTTGCGATCATCTCACTAAAGTTACCATTTTACTAATTTTATTCACCAAATACGAAACACAATCTGTTTATGCACCTTGGCAACTTTGATTTTGTGTGAAAAGAAGTGTCAGTTTTTTCCCATCACCAACAACCTGTAGATGTGGATTTCAGAGCTTCCTCGTTCCCTTTTATCATTTACTTACATTAAAGGAGCTGCTTTGAGTACAAGCTTTCAGCTTTGGGGCAATTTCTGGAAGAAGAAAAATTATTTAAAGGCACAAGAGGGACCACCTGTCAAGGACAGAATAAAAATTAACATGGAGAGTTTGACCCAACATGTTCCTGAAAACAAGAGTCACATAATGGACCGTCCCTTAGGATGAAAACAAATGGTTCATAAACGTGGAATTGAAAATATCAAAATAGAATTAAAGCAAGGGAAGCATTAGAAAAAATAGAGAATATTACTAATGGCAGAGTCTGTTAATTTTAAAATATGTTTCAACTGGCTGCTTGATAAATGGTGTTTGCTGGTGACAAAGACATGGCTCGCAGGTCAGGCACAGAAAGTTACAGTAAACTGGGTTACACCAAGTTGACTCCCTCAAAGGCAGAGAAGCCCTGCAGAGAGCTCTTGACAAACTGGAGAGGTGAGAAAACACCAAGCTGTCTCAGGGGATGTTTAGGCTCTATACTAGGAGAAGGTTTTTCATGCAGAGGGTGGTCGGGCACCGGAACAGACTCCCCAGGGAAGTGGTCACAGCTGAAGAAATGTTTGGACAATGCTCTCAGGCACATCGTGTGATTCCTGGTGCTGTCTTGTGCAGGGCCAGGAGTTGAATTCAATTTTCCTTGTGGGTCCCTTTTAACTCAGGATATTCTAAAATTCTATGGGGTTTTTGCCTTTCCCTGCTTTAAACAAAAAAGTCAGCAGCCTACCTCCACTCCAAATGCTCTCCTAAAAAGGTTAAATCCAGCCACTGTTAAAATCTGTTTCATAGCAACTTCTCTTACCTGACTCCCTGAAGTCATTACAGAGCAAATCACTGTGCCCTGCCAACTGACCAGTACAAGTCAGGAAGGTTGTAATGTGCAAACTTTGAGCGCTAAAAGTCAGTCCTCAGGTCTTGCTTTGCAAAGCTGATGTAGAATGAAATTGATACACAGTTTTACTGAAGTTGCAGTTCTCAGCTGTTACCTGACTTAGAGATAATTTTTCAGTTCATGAACATAACACACATCTCTTCCTAAGCAGATATTATTTTCATTTACTTTGAAGAACTTCATAGAATTCCAGGAAAATTTGGGTTGGAAGGGACCTTATGAAGTCTCCAGCACAATCTTCTCAAGCCAGACTTGGCTGTGAGGTGAGACCAGGTTACACAGGACTTTGTCCCCTTGGGGATCAAAAACCTCTAAGGGCGGAGACATGGCATGATCTCTTTGGGCAATCTGTTCCTTGCCTGACTGTCCTCGTGGGGAAGAAGTTTTTAGCAAAATTATGAGAAATACTGCTTCTTATATAAAACCTGTATCAGAAGGTATTTGTGAATATTTGCTTCATAATGGCTGGGTTTCTCTTCATTTATTTATTCATTAGTGTAGTTGCACTATTAAGGACCTGTGCCAGGTTAAAATGAGGTCAGACTCTGATGATGAACACACAGCTGAAATGGTCCTGTGCTGCAGTTAGAAATAGGTCATCTCGGAATACCTTCCCATTTTTATCTCAGCTAAAATCAAACGAAAGCTTGTCAACATTTCAAAGGCTGAATTTTACCGAACATATTATAACATTATGTAGTGTAAGCTGACAAACAGGGCAGGAAAGAAGTGGTTATCATGAAATCTGAGCCAAGTTTTTCCCAGTGAGAGGTTGGCCTGTGGAGGCTGTGAAATCCACCTTCTTTCTGGAAAGGAAGAGATGGGAACCTGGTGGATCAGGACTACCTATATGTTCCGTCCCCAAACACACGCTTAACTCCACATGATAGTTTTAAGTTGCCATGTTGTAATGGCTGTAAGTTCACTGATGGATTGTTTTTTACCTGCACCACACACTAGAGCACAGATGCTGTGCCAAGACAAGAGAATCCATCATGCAAAAGGGATTAACATTTCTACTGGGGACAAGGACTTCTGCCATCTCCCTGACAGTGCGCTTAACATTCCCATGTTGGCATTTCAGATAGACCACAAAGTAAAACTTTACTCCAAACACATGATCAGGTACAGTTGCTGATTTCATACTCCAAAGTTTAGGCACAAGTAATGCAGAAGGACTTTACCAAGTATAGCTCTTCTAATGTAATTTCATAGAAAACTGTCTAAAACCCACTTGGACTTAACCTTGGGGCATCATTGAATATATCAGCATTTAAATGATCCAACAGTTCAGAGAAAGGCCTTTTACAGCAGTGAATATTATCGTTTCTTATTACTGAGCACCAGCACATGCTCTCAAACATGAGACTGGCACCAATCACGTGGACTGCTGAAATAGTATCTCCATGTTAAGCATCACTATCACTCAAGGAGAAGACACAGGGCGCTAATCTGGTTTTTGCTCTTCCTGCACATAATGTTCAGGAGCAAAATGTGTCCTGAACGGCATCTGTTCCCTCTCTTCCTCGGTAACACTAGGAGCAAGGGTTTGTTTCAATGGATGGATACAGGGAAACAAATCAGCCCACAGATTGTCCCTTCTGACAGTGCTTCTGCCACAGGTACTGGGGATTTTACCAGAGACAAAGTTCTGGTTCAAGCCAGCAACTTTTTTCCCCCAAGAGACCACATGCTGACATCTACTGCATTTACAATTTCAGCAGGTCATGGTGGAGATAACGCAAGGCCTTTCAATGAGAAAGCAGATGGCAGTAATGTGTGGTTGGAGTTGCTTGTTACACCAGTAGCACCAGGCATTTGTCCCACTAATAGCTAAAGAAAGGGCAGGAGGGCAAGAACTGACTTCTTACAGCATAGCTTAAAAAAAAAAAGGATGGAGTAATGTTTCATTAACAACATCTTATGTAAAATGCATTCATTACCTTGTTTCTCACTACTGACACTGCAGTTATGTGTTCAGCAAACACATAATAAAGCCTACAGTTTCAGAGGTAACTTGGTCACAAACAACAGCTTCCCAGCCCCAGTTTTATAGACAGGCCATTAACTTAGTAACAAGTTAAACCATTTTATTTTTAGCTTTGACCATACTTTGGCAAAATGCATGAATATCATAAGTCCTTTTGTTCTGCTTATCATAGAAGCACGTATAAAATCCTTTTATTTACACTTATAATTGGTTCTTGTCAGCTGTTACTCTGTAATGTGGTGAGCGCTCCTGGGAGGGCAGGGGATGTGAAATCAATCAGGATTCTTCACGGTGCCAGTAGTGAAAATTCCTGCCATCTCTGTGAACTCCTCTGGCTTTTTGTTTTCTTTGTTGTGTCTTTTAGAAATCATTATAAACTCTGCAAGGCACAGCACTGAAACACACAGAGCTTACATCTAGATAGAAGAAGGAAGAAGCATGCTCTCCACATCAGTGCAAAGGCCATACATTTCAGACTGTATATTGCTGTAATGATCTGGTTTTATTTTTTAAATCTTTCATTAGATTACTCATATCCTTTAAACTACCTTTTTCCTCTACACAATTATAAACTGATGTACTACTTACACATCAATGGTGAACTGCATATTGTGTCTTTAGCAGGAACCATAATTCATAACTTTTCCTCAAGAAATGAGTGAGTGATAAAACACTGCTGTTACTGAATAATATAAAAATGCAGTTTATTACCAGCCTTACTACCTACAATTATTTCTACTAGTAATGTAATGAGAATTTACAGACCAGTGCTGGCAGTTATGGGACAGATCAACGGCCCACTAATAAGCCAAATATACAAGAAAGTTCACAGATAATAATGACTTCATATTTTGATCTAGGCTAGGTATGAATGCACAGTTCAGACATGTAAGATGAAACAGTTCTGAGAGCAGCAGCAATTCATATAGATCCAGACACCAAAATAAATGAACAGAAGAAAAATCAGAGAGTGCAAATACTGCCACAGCACAACATTTTCATCTGCACATTTTCTATTTGACGGTATTAAAATGGTAACTCTACCTTTCAGCCCCTTCCCATATATAACTTTGTTTCCGTGCTTCTGCTGACTTGCATACACAAACGTAGGAAGATGGACAGGGGAATTCCCTCATCTTCCAGCCTAAGACAACTGTAGAAAATGCAGCCTTTGCCTTGCCCCCTACATTCCTACATAAACATTTTGAGAGACCCGCAGATGTTAGAAGACAACTTCCATTAGATTGGTATGGCATTTGGTTACTTCATACATACCTGTGTCTTTCAAAACCTCAAATCTTCTGACTACGATGAGCAAACAGCCATGTCAACAAGGAGGGAAAGGGCTGAGAGCACTGCTCCATTCAGTGGCTGCACCAGTCACCAGGGTTTGGAAGACATGATAAACATTCAAGTGATGTGTGTGATCACCTTTAGCCTCTCTTATGACTTTCCAAGATGAAGATATATAGATCAACTGAAACGTAAACTGAAAAACTCCTACAAGTCTTGACAACACAAAGGCCACTATTTTTTCCTTCACTTTTACGCTTGCAACTCTGTCTCTTAAGGTCTTGGACTTTACCATCACCTTCCTTTTCTCTCTTGATTCCACCTCCCCTTTCAGATGGCTGCATTCATAAACAGTCATACCTTCCATTCTTCCTTTTGCACAAAAGCATGACCATGGTGCACTACTCTCAAACTGATCACAACTGAACGTCAAGTCACACAGTAATTTCAAGCTGTAGCTCATGATTGTTTGTACATTCAGCATCTACAGTCTCTCTGCTCTCCTTTTGATTTAACATTTGGTTCTTGTTGGCCCATACAGTTAATCTTGTTGCTGTTAAATACAGTAGCATCTCTCTCTGCAAATCCTGCCATCTGGAACAGTTCTTTAGTTATGTTTCAGCAAATCACTTGCTTTAAAAAATCTGGAAGCATATCTTGTCTCCCCTTACTTGAAACTAAACTCCTTTCTTTATCACTGAGAAAGTGATACCACTGCAGATAGGGCAAGTTTGTCCCTCACAGCCAAGTGTACTCCTAAATTTACTGCTGTCATGAACCACCCTCTTCAGACACATAAACCAAAACCCAGGTCTTTCAGATTGGGTTCACCTTTTTTTGGTGTTTTTTTTGTTTGTTTTTTTTAAACAGGCCATATGACAAAACCATGAGGCATCTGGGGATACAGTCTGCATTAAATCTTTTACACAAAATAAAGCTGTCTTACTGTCTTAACCATCCAGTATTGGGTGTTCCTCAAACTACTCGAGATTAAAGAAATAGACTCCAAATAAACAGCAAAAGTCACTTATTTGTGTCATCTACTTTGAAAACATTTGCTTGAAGTAGAGCAATTAGTAATCTGTCAAACAAATTGTGAAAGCTGATAACTGCTGCTGATATACTGCCTGGCATTAATCTCCTATTTTAGAATTAAAAAATAGACATTACATATATAACATATATTTCTATTATTTGTGCATTAGTAGCTGTCTCTGTCAGGACTCAATATGCTAACAGAATTTTAATTGAACAGCCCTCACTCCAACATCATTATTCAGTAAACATGACATTATAATAATTCAGAATACAGCATTAGCCCTGGCTTTGGAGAGATAACAACAAAACCTTGGAATGGCAATGAAGGATACAGACAAAGGTTTATGATCAAGATTCTCAAGAGGTGAAGCCTCTGTGCATTAGGCCAAAGATTTTTACTCAGTCATAACCTGAAGAGCTAATTTCAAAGAGAATATCCATGGTCCCGATGAATCAGGAACTGAGAGCCATGAAAGATGTTCAATGCAGGTATGACCAGCTGTCACAGGGGAACTACAGCAGCTTTAAGCAAGTGATGGAAAGGTATGGGATTCCAAGCCCTTTTCCTAGCTTCCACAGAAAATTCTTTTATCATATGCCATTTTGCTCCAGTTAACTTGGCCTTTAACTGGGGTGTGACTTCAAATCATGGCCATGGAGATGGGTCCACGTGTGAGTTATCACATTGCACAGGTCCAGTGGGGCAAAGAGAAAGAACCCTGGTAAGAGAAAAGAGATCTTTTTCTTTAAGGCAGCATTTCCTGCCCTTGGTGCTGAGGTGCACAGCACAGTCAGATCTTTTGTAGAGAATTGCTCCATCCTGGCTGGTTCTGCTTGGTGACCTCATCAAGGGCAAGCACCTTGTGCCAGTGTGTGTGGCCCTGGCTGAGATCTGATGTAGGACTGCAGGAGCTTCCAGCTCTTTCCATGCAGTCTTTAGGGCAGGCTGAACTTGTTTTTCTTTTCTGTGCTTTTAAGAAAAGCATTCATTTTTAGAAGTTAAAATGTTAACCTGATTTCTCTTGCAGTTATGGTACCATAACAATGGCTAAGACACTATATTAGGAGATAGATTTTCTAATTTAGTTTATCTTATTTTCTTACATTTTATCTTATCTCTGTAAATCACAGAACATATGAATCACTTAGCAGAATATGACCATCCCCAGTCTTAAATACAAGAACTAGAAGTAGGAAAATAAAATTCAGAAGTTTCTTTTCTGCTATGGTTGCAAAACTTAATTTAGAAGAATGCCAGTCAATGGAATAAAGCTGCTATTTTTACCCTTTGGGCACACAAAATTTATCATTAAAACTTACAATCAGATAAAGGATCTGAAAGCAATACAGATTTTAAGATGGAGAATTCTTCTCAGGGAAAAAGCCACAGCATCAATTTAAAGCTAATCACAGCCTGAGATCTGATAGAGAGAGAACAGTACATAGGAGGGCAGCAAAGTAATTGAAGAGTCCTGGACCAGGACTCTTGTACGTGTACAGGACAGTACAGTAAGTTCTATCAACACCTGACCTAGACCACTGCCTATAGGATATGGGAACATCTATATTGCAAAAGGTACTTTTTGCACAGGCACACAAGGTAGGGCAGCCACCTTTGGAAATCTTGGCCTGGAATACACTACAAAGTGCAAACAATAAGCCTTCTCCAGAAATCCTCATAGAAGGTATGTGCAAGCAGTATTACATGTATTTTGCCTTGATTCTAAGTTTCTTTGACATCACAAGAAGATCTCTTCTGGGAATTACAGCTCTATGTCTGGCATGCTTGTACATGCTTTAGAATTAACTTGAAAATACATTTTTACAAATAAAGCAACTTTTAATTGCTGTTTATAGAAAAAAATATTGCCAGTATCTGAGAGTCAGAAACTATCCTTTCCCTTGCTTTTAACTACTATCCTGACCCATTACGCAGCTATTCCTCCCAAGGAACAAAATCCCAGCTCCTCAATTCCATCTCTGCATTGGAAGGAGTAGTTCTTAATCAGACATGAAATGGGAAAAGGCGTGAATTGATGTCACTTGAACTGCACAGACAAGAGAACTGAATTAATATGATAAGTATTTGCTGCTCTCAAGGCAGTAAATTTCAGGCTGGCTGAACACAAACACCACAATGCATTACAAAAAATGGCTGATTGTTTATTCTCAACTGCCAAAAAGCTGCTCAGGATGCACCCACAGAGAATTTCTGCAGCCAGAAAAATGATTTCTGATAATGACAAGAGGAAAAGAAAGGAATCCCTCCACCCCCATCCTGGCTGCTCTAAGCTTAAAAATACCTAAATGTTCTGGTATTAAAAACAAAGATGAAATCACATTGAAACCCATTAAAGACAGATTAAATTAGTAGATTGCATGTACTTATTAATGAAAAAGATGCTATTTGGTTACTTGGGAATTATTTTAAAATGCACATTTCAAAATACTTTGGTTGGTCTTTTTGATATCTTGCTTATGCTTCTTCCCAAGTATCAGAACAATAGAGGTTAAGTTAGGGTTTTGTTCATGTGCTGCATGTAAAAGTTTATTTCAATAACCTCACTGGAAAAATGCTGCAGCCTTTTTGTTAGGAACACATCTGAGGAGAGCATTTTCTTTTATTGCAGCCAAAGATAATATTTTAAGCCATTCCTTTTTTCAAAATCTATTTAAAAGAAACACCACAAATTTTACCAGAGTCTTCTACCCATAGTGCAGTACTAGAAGGTCTGACAGTGGCTCCATGTTCCAGTCTGAAAGCCTTGTATGAAAGGCAGGAGACCAGAAAAAAATGGGAATAATACTGCATCCCCTAGAAATTCTGGATCTGAGCCTTGCATCCACTCCTACCAAAGCCTGAAGAAAACCACCAATTTCTCCTTTAAGCTTTGTTATTCTCGGTTTGTCTTTACAAATACGTGGAAATATTTAGGCATTCCAATAACTTTAGGAGACCAACGTACCTTATGCAGGGCACTTCCACTGCACAAGCATGTTCTTGGCAAGTTCAGCAGTGATTGTACACTGGGTGATTAAATGGAGCTGGCCAGAAGGACCCCAGGCAGTGCCAACCCACTTGAGCTAAGTGCAACATGACAGTGCCCAGAGCCATCATGACTCTGGGCAGAACAGTGAGCCCAGCCTTGCAGCAATCCAGTTCTGACAAACAGTGTCTTCAAAGCACATAAATAAACTTTGCTAGTAATTATACATGTATTTATAATGCATCCTTCCTCCAGGAATCACGAAGTGCTTTACAAATATCAGCCCATTCTCTGTAAGAGACTTCTTGTTTAGCAATCCCAGGATTGCGAGTACAATTGGCAAATGACATTTCACTTGAATGAGAGGGACTTCAGGGGCATCATCACTTGCTGGTTTAACAGAACTACTCTGTCTTTCTTCAAACTAGCGTTTAGACACAATCCCTGTGCTTTCTGAATGAATAAAACAACTGAAGTCTCATCTCTGGCTTAAAGGCTGTTGGCTAGGTTGAATGAAAAGGCTATTTCGCTAGAATTGATAACAGCTGGGAGTAAGAGTTATCTCACAATAACATCTGGGAACACATGAATACCCTGGATTCCATCCTGTTTTTTCAGTGGTAAAATTCAGCTGAAGCTGTATGGCTATAAATCCGAGTAGGATAATTGGACTGTGTTGCCAAACATGTTTATTCTCTTAAGGACACCTAAGCTTTAAAACTAAATGGACATTTGCATCATGATTTAGTGAAACCATAGCTGATTTCAGCAGAGTGGTTAAGACTTCAGAACTATTTGTACGGTAGGTTGGTTGCTATTGCCCGTTCTAATGCCCAGAAGATACAATTTGTCCTCAATTATTTTTCCCCATGCTCAAAGAGTGTCTGATCTAAACAAAGTGATTTTTTCCCATTATCTCAATGACTAATATGTTTTCCAGCCAGCCAACCACAGGCACAAAAGCCAGCATTTTCTTTATGACCAACACTTGATGACCTTGAAAAAAACCTGCAACAGCAGCCTGTGGGAAGTCTACGGAGATCAAAGAAACAATTCATGTTTGTATTCATTTGAGTGCCATTCTATGTCTAGCACTGTCTGGAGTGATGCTACAAGAGCTGCATATTACCAGTGTGCTCTGCAAGCACAATGACATAGCTGCAGAGGCCAGGAAACAAAAAGCACAGTGCTGCACTGAGTGCTCCATCTCTGTCAGCAAATCGCCAGAAATCCCTAGAGAACAAAAATTATATTGTGTACATCTAGGTAAGTTAAATCCACTCTCTCAGATGTTCTAAAAGTATTATAATGGAGCATATTTGAGATAGACAGGGGGGGCTGGGGGACCTGTGTAGGTACCACATCACTTACCATTCAAAATAAATTACTTTCAGGATTGTACTACAATAGAGTGCTGTTACACAGCTGCTTAACATCAGATTTGTAGAACACCCTAACTAATTTAAAGTGTCACAAAATTTTATGAAATTAATAAGAAACTGAAGTCAGACCCATCTATGGTTTTAAAACTTTCTTATTTACAAAGTTTCTTTAATGAGACCTGATATCCAAGGCCCGAGCTTTATGTTTCAGGCAGGTGATTTTGCCTTTTGCAACTAAAAGTCTCTGGCCCAGCCAGGCTGTTCTGTCCGGAGAGATGAGAAGAGAAGCCAGGCACATTGCTACATCTCAACACAGGCTGCTTTAGAAAGTCAGCAATAATGAATAACTAACTGTGCAGCATTTATATTGCTCAGGGGATGTTTAAGTATTTGTCTACCCCCATCTACTCACACAGGACAGCAGACAAGTGCCATGGTGAACAGCAGGAACTCGGGGAGGACAGCTGGGATGCAATTCAGAATTATATGGGTTCTCTGGTGGAAAATAGCTACAATCCATGACTGGGAATAAGTAAGTCCTGCCAGAAGTGTTAATTCTCTAGTGCAAGTACAGACAGTTTGCACTTTGCTTAGTGCAATCAGTTCTGCAACAGTCAAAGAGTGCTTCAAAAGTGTATCTGGAAAAATTCCCAGATTCCACATTTGATCCTTTAATTTAAACCTCCAAGAACGAGGGCAGCCACAGAAGCAATGAGAAGGATTAAAGGACTGGTTTCCTTCTGCCTCTCCAGTTCTGTTAGAAGAGGGTGAGTCACGTACATCTTTTCTTAATCACTGAGCTACAACCCACCTCCCCCCTTTTCTTCTCCTACTTCTCCAAGCCTCTGCTCCCAAGCCTGTCTGCTACCAGCAGGCAAATACCAGAGCAGCCCTTCCCGATAGATGTGTACAGCCCTCAGTACACAGCAGTAAAACATACTACAGTTTCCACTCTCCATGACTGATCCTGTAACTCTTTCTGTGCTGGGCAGTTACACAATTCCGCACCCCTCAGGCAAAGGAAGTTAATTCACCCAATTAAAACAGGAGGTGAATCAACGATACCATTATCACAAGTGAAACATGACCAAGACACCAAAATGAGCATCCCAATACTGTCATGCTGAAGGAATGCCTGTGCCATTTCTTATGTTCAGGCACATAAAGGGATGCATTTGCAATGACTTTAGCTAATTTTCCAGCTTCTTCTCTTGTCACTGGAGAGAGAGAGGCTGCTCCAAGGAGAAAATTCAGAACAACGGAAGTTAATCTCTCTCTCCGAATTGCCTTTTCGAGGAACCTGATGTGTCATGCCTGACAGGCAAAGTCATATCCATCACCCAAGTCTTAAGCTATCCCTTGCAGATATTCCTTTGAGAAACACCACATGATTTGTGATTTTCTATGTAAAACCCAGGGGAGCATGTTTTCCTGTATTTCAGGCCTCTCAAAATACCAAACCCCTATTTTAACCTTTCATGCTTTGAAAACTGCTCCTGCTGGAATTTCCCAAGTAGCCTGCAGATCCACTGGACACTTTTTGGAGTAAGAACAAAAAAATATTAAAAATCACTACTCCAGCCAAAAATCTGAGGCTTATAAAATAATCAAGCCTTGAAAAACAGGGTGCACAAGACAGAATAAGCAGCTCATTGTAAAACACCCATGGCAAAAGTGCACAGGATCTCCTAGCTATGATGGGTTAAATGAACACAATCTCTAGCCCTCAAAGCTTTTTCCTAGCAAAATGGAAGTAATAATTCTATTATCACCAGAGCTAAGCAATGTGGTGCACCACATCCAACATAGGGTAGCTTATATGGTTTATAATAGCTCAGAAAAGTACTTGTAGATGTTCTGATATCTCCAGAAACAACTGTCCCAATACAAAATTATCCCATTTTCTAATGCACTAAACATGCACCACTGGTGTACAGAACCTTCAAACAAGATTATCCTGATACACTTAAAACATGCCCACATATGGATATGTTATCAAATCCAGACTCCTTAGCCTCCTCATTTTCAGCACCATGTCAATTTTAAATGATTCTGGCTAAGCAAGATGGCAGGATGCTGAAAACCCTGTCAGCAACTGGCAGGCTCACTCCATTAACGTACTCAATATTGCTAACATTGGTTCAACAGGACTTAAAAATGACTCCCCTGTGAAATCAATTCATCAGGTTCTCTCTCACGCTGCCCACAGCACAGATTTCAATCCACAAAAGCACAGGGCCAAAAGCACATGGTCCCCTGACCACGGGTCATTTTGCATTCAGGGTTCAAACAAAAATAAAATTGCAAGTGGAAAAATTACTGGAACCACAGAGGATAGAATTTTGACCATTAGTCAAAAATCTGTGTAAGTTGATACAGAACACAAGCTGATTCAGATGCCAGCTTTGCAATGATATCCACAGTGAAGCCAAGGGTGGGGAGTGTGGAAAAGGGGTACCAGGTTTTAATGTAAGGTCTTTGTTGAGCTATGGCAATGTCAGCCTTCCTTACATAAAAAGCAGTTTTAAGGCTCAGAATTACACACTCAACTCCACAGAGGGTTGCAGGAGATTAGGCAGAGACATCCAGGGTCTGTGTTTAAATGTATTTAACCACTGAATTGCATTTGGGTCCAAAGTACAAAAATGTCCTCCTGAACCTGGTAAAAACCCACTAAAAAACCCATGCATTCTCTAAAAATAGCAATTCTGAAATTACCAGTTCTGAGTATTTAAGAATATCTTATCCTATCTCTAAAACCAGAAAGGCTCCACTGTGCGTGGCCTTGAAAGAGCGCACAAATGTGCAGAGGTGGACTGCTGAATCAATCTGACCCCCTGCCTCAATCTCCACTTCCTAATAATCTCTAGAATCAAATGAAACCACAGATTCTCTACTTGGTTCCTCTACAGGAAGCTTTATGGCCTGTGACATGTACAAGCTGGAAGAGACAGTGTTAATGGCCCAGCTTTTAAACCTACTTATTTGAGCCTGAAAACTGCACAAGGCAAACATTTCCTTTTACATCGTCTCACAGAGTGTGTAGCTCCCGGCGCCCTAAACCCCTCGGAGGTGCTGTCCTCACTGCTCATGTCAGCTGCAGGAATATTATGCCTAATTTATCTCTGCATTGTTAGATCAATAGCATCAGCAACCTACTTCAAGCAAGCCTGACAGTAGCTTGGTAAGAGTTCAAGCTTACACTACCTTTCTTCATCCAAAACATTTTGCATTCTGCTGGTGTTTAGGCTAGACTCAAATACTTAGTTCTTCAGTGGGATTGCTCTACTTCTGCATGATAAGAGCTCCTTGAAGAAGAGAAACAATTAACCTCTGTGGAATCTTGGGAATATATCAATCTTCCACACCTTCCTTTTGAATTTACATATAAGTTGTAAATGGCAAAGTCACAACGAGAACCTTATGAGAGAAAAAACAATCTGGGCTTCTCAACCCAGTGCCCCCATTGCTCAAAGCCCTTTACTCCACAAAATACTTCCTAATTCAGACATCAGAACTCTTATCCCAGACACCCTCATACCTCAAGCCCTCTCTCAGCTCTCTCCATCCCTGGCCTCCTCCAGCTGGTCAATATGGCCTGATAAGCCCACCTTGATCTTCTCTGGAGTGCTTTTAGGAGTGGTGCAAATATTAAGAGTCAGTTTGCTGCTATGAAGAATCCACCAAGGCACAACTTAGAGAGCAGAAAGACAGAAGAGGCAGCCCACCTGAGAAGAATTCTCCATTGACTGATACCATTGCAGCCTGGAGAGCCAGACCAAGAAGAAAGAAGAAGGTGCACAACTGCAGATGTAATTGAAGGCATTACCCTTGCAAGACCAGAAGCTGGAATGTGACTAATGCATCTAAGAAAGTTGATGGATGTCCTGAAGGTAGCTTATATTTTATTCTACCTCTAAGCAAAAAAGTAGGCGGCAGAGGGAAGGAATGATCACAGCCACCTGTTCTCCTTTACCATGGCAGCCCCTTTTATTTCCATAGGGGAAATTGCCAGCACAAGAGTCCTCCCTGTTCTATAGCCTGAGGATTAGAGAGGAGCCAGACAGCTTACACAAATGCCTTATTTTGACAGCAAGTTTCCATAGCTTCAGCATCTTTTATTACTTTCTCTTTTTTCTTTCTTCCTCTTCAGTTCTGATGAATTATTTTCTTAATGGCAGACAGTAAAGAATTAAAGTCATTATTAGAAGACAGAGATAACATCTGGAAAGTGGTATACATCATACTAAACAAGCTTCGCAATGGATTCCTGCTCTACTCATCTTGATTTATTTGTATATATTTGATCAGACAAGTGTATTTCATTCTGTATCCAGGCCAAAGTTTTAACATGATGTATACAGATAGGTAGCTAGCTAGGTGCTCATCAAACCTCAAAAATAAAATTGGTGAAACCATGCCAAATGCAATTGAGTCAGAGGAAGCTGGAACCAAAAACTGCACAGTGGCAGAGCAGTGTTCATGTTCTTCTGAGTCACACAACACAAAAGGCATTTAAAATATAGTAAGACTTCATCATTTGCAAGATGGAAGGCAGTCTGGCTTTTTTTAATTGTGCAAGCTTTGTAATACATAGGCAATGAAAATTGACAGTTTCCTGACCAGTGAACTTTCTGTCTCAGTAAGTAAGGCCTCTTGTATTAAAGTAAATGTGTGGTCTAGTTTCAAGATCTCTAAAAAGCAGTTGGTTGTGTTTTCAGGACAAAGCATACAGTAGCTGTATAGAAACCCCCCTCCATGAGCAATACAGCCTCTATAGATGTGTGTATATAGAGACTTCAGTGGCAATAGTATCTGCAGGTAAAGGCAATAAATCCAACATACTTCTTTTTCTCTTTGAGAGTGAAGGAAGATTCAGCACGTCACAGAGGCAGTTCTGTCCTTTCTGTTGCTGAAGCTCTGTCAGTGGACACTGGAAGATACGTGCCAAATGGGGAAGTCCAAGTGCACTGCATTTCCCAAGCTTGCCGCCTCCCGCAGACCTGCAAACCTGAGGTTGCCTCTTCTCCAAAGGACCTTCTTCCCTCAAGCACTTCCACTTGAACACACCAGCGTCCTTATCACCTTGTACCCACAGCTACTCTGCACAAACCAATACCCCAGGACACTCATCTAGAGGCACTGTCAGAAACAGATTTTTAACTAGAATCATAGGTCTATCCAGCCTCCAGAGCCGCAAGAGAAATGCAATCTGATACAACACATTGTAACAGAGGTAGTAAAACAGTAGAGTTACTCTTCAACAGCTGAAAACTTTGATGGGAGAAGCGCTACTGTGCCCACCCTTTTGGATATTTGAGTCTGTATACTTGTTTAGACTAAAATGTCAACAAGTTACTTTCTCCAGGAGAAATTGGAAAATTGATTTTATCCCCAAACAAATACCTCTGGTACATGACAGGCGCTGTTAAGGAGCCATGCCAGCACAGAATTTAAAAAAAAACCAGCAGCGCCAACTATTTCTCATCCTTCGTTCTGTGAAAAACTGCCACAATCAGAACAGCTTGAAATAAAACTCTCAAAGGAGCTGCACTGTTTTAACCATCCTAATTCTCTAGTTCCCAACACTTCTCCATGTTGGGAGATGTGGCTTGATATCTCTGCATTTGGACAGTGAAATGCTACTTAGTTTCCCATGCATGCACAATTTTTCTTGGGTAAAACAGCAGTAGAGGTTTGGACCCACAATGTTTATGAAGGAAGGAAATTTATTTCTACCAAACCCCTCCCACTACCCTTGGCAGGACTGCTTATTAGCTGTAGCCAGTTCTGGTAGGGCAAACACTTCTGATTGAGACTTGAGGGTAAAAGAGAGGTTCAGATCAACTTTCTTTTCACTGTTGATCATGATTGTCTTCCCAGAGTAAACCAGCACTTGCAGCCTAGCAGTGTTCTCATCAGGAGAAGTGGGCTTGATCCTTGAAGCCTCAGGGAAAAGAAATCTTCCTGACAGTGAATAAGTGTCTCTTTTGCAAGAGACCTGTGTGAATTCTGAGGAACAGTACAAAAAACCCAACAAACAAGCACTGTTTACTAATAGCAACTTCTTTCAATGCAATTCACTTCTCAGTGAGCCTGTGTTGCACAGATGCAGCCTCAGAACCAAACCTGCAGAAACACACTTCCAAGTGCAGATAGAGCAGAGAGATCCGGGTGCAACCACACAGTGTAACCAGATCTCCACAGGCTTCTTTTGCATTAGTGACAATGCTACAGACAGAAGTGCCCATTGCACAGCAGAAAGTGTGCCCACCTCATACAGCAGAGCACTTCTTGTCTCATCTGGGGGAGAACATAAGGAACAGCCACTCAATTCCTCCTGCTTTCACCGGTGCCACCACACTGAGTCTGCTCCGTGAGCCAGCCATGGGCCAGTCACCGTGTGTTCCGTATTCACTTGTATTTCTACATGAAGAAACAGACCTCACACTGCAAGTGGCACATTTTCAACTAGAATGTTCTTATTTCCTAACAAGATTTTAAGACATGGATACATGTTTATGTTTAAGACAGATTTTTCAGCTATGGGTAGATAGGCCCCAATTTTAAAATAAGGGCAGGCTTTTCTCCTCTACAGAAACTTCATAAAGTTTCCCTGCTAGCACATCTATACCTACTTTGTACTTTCTTTGACCCAACAGTTTTACTACTCACCTGAACAATTACTAAGAATCAGTGAACTTTTCTATTTCAGATTTCAATACAACTTCACCAAAAGATAACCTGTAACTTTACAGTAATTAATTATTTAAGTTATTTATTGGGTTTTGTACTCTATTTTGTATCTTACCTCACTGCTCTGCCTGATAACAGAGGCTAGTGACTAGAGGCATAGAGATCATCTTTCTGTGATGAAAAAAATGCCAGAAACTGAAATATTTCAAGGCTCTGCACGCACAGTTAATGAAATAATTAGACACATTTCCCTCTCAGAAATTCCTCCCTCATATCAGTCCTCAGTTCCCATGGAGGGACTCTACGTTAATGGCCGAGTCTGATTGGAGACTGTGGCTGGCCCCAAGACTTCCTCCAAACTCTTCCCCCCACAGCCAGCATGCTCTAAGTAGCTACACACTAAAAATGCTTTTCCAAGACTGAACTTTCCTCCAAGAGAAGGGAAGGGACTTGGCACGCCATACCAGCACAAGCTGCTTCTTGGCACACCACGCTGGCTGGGCCATGCAGGTGACCACCTGTGCTGAACAAGTTCCCACAAATGGTGTGAGAGGCCAGAGAACAGGAGAAAATAGATTAAGAAGACATTTAGGTCTAAGCTCCTCAACAACCTAAATGCCCTCAAAATAAAAAAAAAAAAA